>PVKV010002528.1:0-59472 GCA_004027835.1 Alouatta palliata
GGAGACTCACACCAAAGTGAGCCTTTCTGTCTCTCAGGATGGGCCGACCTCCTGCCCAGCTTGTGACTCAGTCCACCAAGCAGTCTCCAGTGTGATGTGAACTGAAGAGGTCATTCTTTTTTCTCCTGAAAGACATTGTTTGGTGTGGTTTACTCAGAAGAGGTCTCCACTGCCTCCTTCAAATGTTTTGCTTTTCAGGAATAGAGGGAAAATCCTTACAGCCTGGAATACTTTTGAGGCTTGTCACAAATGTCCTTGAAAGTAATATTACCATCCACTGCTTGTCACCAAAACTGGGCATGATCGGGAGACAACACTAGTGTGCATATGTCATAGGTGATGTTGTCCATGACACACCCGGATGGATTTGTGTCCCACTGCACTAGAATGTCCTTGTGGACAAGGACTGTCATATTTATCACTGTATCCTCAGGCCACAGCACAGTGTCCAGTGAGAATAAAAAATGGGTACTATTTCCGCTTCTGCCTTGTCCCCTGCGTGACTCGAGGTGAGTTACTTTGCTTCTCTGGGCCTAATCTCTCATTTCAAGTGAAAGGCTGACCATCATGTCTGCTTTCTCAGCTATGAAACAGTGTAATTCTACGATCAACTGAAAGTAGTTAGTTGTATTCACATTTGGTTGGTGCTTTCCACGACAGTACTTCAACTTAGGGACACAAAGGTCCATCTTCAAGGCCACCTTCTCCTTCTCACTAAACCTTCTCTGTGTGTGTGTGTGTGTGTGCACGCGCGTGTGTGTGTCTTTCTCTCTCTCTCATCTTTCTCTGGGCTGCAGAAAGTCATCAATGTAGCTAATAGAAGATATTAAATGGCATGTCTTTCATTATATTCCTACTGGACAGCACTTGCCTAGGGTCTCTTTGCTCTCCTGATTTCCCCTTCTTCTCCCCTGAATAACAGTTCATTTTGTGGTTATTTCCATTGGGCTTATCATATGGGATATCTAATTAATTAACCTACTAAAATAGTAAACATATTCAAATTTGCCATTTCATGGTCAATGACAAGATTAGTAAAACTATGAAATATTACATCACGAACTCAGACAATCACATGGGCTTGGCCTCTAATCTTTCTTTTTCTTTGAAAAAGTAGGTTCCTTCCTAAACACCTTAATTTACCGTTTAACAAAAGTATTGTGATTTACAAAATCATCCAGTTATCCAGAAAAGCTACCTTATTAGTTTGGGTGTTTATTTGAGTATAAACTGTAAGGACATTAAGTGATTCTATCTTTAAGTGATTCTATCTCAACCAGAAATTTTTCTGTCATAAAATGCTTCAGAACAAAACAAATTATATCCTTTGTATAAATCAAGACTATACATTGGAATACAGGTCAGTTCTTGACTATCCTCGTTAATTACTGATAAAGCGATGACGATCATTCTTAAAACTTCATATTTGCTTCTGTACTGATGTTAACAAAGCCTAATTTACATTTACATTTGAATTCAAATGAGTCTGATGTTCCAATGATTCATCCTATTTTAAACAAAAAGCAAATTGCCTTTTGAGAACTAACTTGTGCCCAGCTATTCTTTGTTCCTTACTTCCAGTGAGAGTAGATGGCATCTCAGACCAACTGGCTGAAAATGCTCACTTTTCTTTCTTCCCTTCGCATGTTTCTTCCCACTGAATCTTCTCCCACCCTCAACACACACATATACACCTGTGCACACACACACATACACATGTGCATACATGCAAACACACACATCTTTCTCTGTGCTGCAGAAAGGAATCAATACTTTGTCTTAAAGGCCTCTCCCAAGGTGAAAGAAGAGGACATGTGAAGTCTCTTTGCCTTTCCATTAAGACTTTAGACCGGTGCTATCCAAAAGAAACATAATTAAATATATTTCATAGAATGAGATACAATGAAAGACATGTATGCAATTTTAAGTTTTATAGTAGCCACATCAAAAAAATGAAGACAGATGATAATAATGTTTTATTTAACTCCAAACATCTGAAATATGTAATCAATATAAAAATTATTGAGATTTTTACATTCCTTTTTTTAGCATTAAGTCTTTGAAGTCTGCTGTGTCTTTTATACCTACAGCACATCTGAGTTCGAATCTGGGACATTTTAAGTGATTATTAACCACATGGGGCTACGGCTGCCATATTGGACAGTACACTCTAGATGCTTGTGGTTTAAGAGTATGTTGTTTATTTGAGTGGGGACGGAAGAGGAGGCAATGACAGAGAGCATGCCACTGCACACCTGATCATGTTCAAACAGCCTCATTACAAAGGGATCTGTTTTATATCAATCAAGAAGGAAGAAACTTGATTTTTCCTATAATTCATCATTACATACATAGCACAGCTTATCTAATAGAACAATCCCAGGATCAGAATAATACACAAAAAATTAAGGAATAAAATAACCTGTAACACGTCACTACGTGGATTAAGGTTAGTTCAAGTTCAAGACACTCAACAGTGATATCTCACTCATAGACCCTACCTAATGGGCAGTGAGGAATCCTGGTGGCTTTAACTTTGAGGGTTCCCTAACAACAATGCCATATGGTAATATTCCTGCTCAGTTTGGTAGAAAACTGCTAACCAGCAACAGATAGATGAGATCATTTCCAAACAGGATACAGCCTTACAACAATCCGCTATATTTATAGTAACAGATTGTTCACCCTGCTCCTACTATCCACCAAAAACAACAGCTAAAATGCTTGATGGATTTGGATGCCCCCTGTCTCTATTGTAGACAATCTCAGTAGCAGGTACAGACTTGGATGACATATTGTAATTAACTCATTCCATGGAACTATTTGAAAAAATTGGTCCAATGATCTAATTCCCTTAGAGTGAAATAGAATAAAAGAGGAAATAACAAAACCTCTTGTGTCAGAAATGTCAAAGCTTTTGCAGGAATGTGTGTGTGTGTGTGTGTGTGTGTGTGTGTGTGCATCTACAGAAGCCCATACACACATGTACACATTTCCTGTGATGGTGTGTTAATAAGAAGTAAATCCCTCTTGGACATTCACAGTTCCTAACTGCATTTTGTGTTTATGGAAGGTATAACAAAATCATAGAACTAGAATGGACTTTTAATGTCCAATCCATTTCCCTATTAATAGGGCAACATTTAGTTATTAGACAACTAGTGACTAGTTAGTAAATAGTTATAATTAGTTACAACTAGTGACCAGTTAGCAGTTAAATAATTGTGACTAGTTACAACTAGTGACTAGTTATTACTAGTGACCAGTAAAGTTGTAACTAGTTACCACTAGTGACTAGTTGCTAGTTAGTTGTGACTAGTTACCATTAGCGACCAGTAACTAGTTAGTTGTGACTAGTTGCCACCAGTTACCAGTTGCTGGTTAGTTGTGACTAATTACTAGTGATTAAAGTGGTAGATATGATTAGTGACTAGTTCCTAGTTACTTCTGATTAGGTTCCACCAGTGACTAGTGATTACAGTTCTGACTAGTTTCCACTAGTGACCACTGGCTAGTTGTGACTAGTTACTCGTGACTAGTAAAGTTAACTGGTTACTAGTGACCAGTTGCTAGCTGTCACTAGTTGCCACTAGTGACCAGTTACTAATTATTGAACAGTTGTGACTAGTTACCACTAGTGACTAGTTAGTTGTGACTAGTTACCAGACCAGTTACTAGTTGTGACTATTACTAGTTACCAGGCCAGTGACTAGTAAAGTTGTGACTAGTTACCAGTAGTAACCTGTTGCTATTGTAACTACTAGTTACCAGACCAGTGACTAGTAAAGTTGTGACTAGTTACCAGTAGTGATCAGTTACTAGTTAGTTGTGACTAGTTGTAACTAGTTACAACTTGTGACTGGTCACTGAACAGTTGTATTTAGTTACTGAACAGTCATAGCTAATCATAACAAGTGACTAGTTACTGAACAGTTGTAACTAGTCATAACAAGCGATGAACAGTTGTAACTAGTTACAACTAGAGACTGATAACTGAACAGGGTAACTAGATACTCGATACTTATAACTAGTTACTGAACAGTTGTAACTAGTTACAACTAATGACTAGTTACTGAACAGTTGTAACTAGTCACAACTATGACTATTGAATATTTGCACAATTAGTGACTAGTTACTGAATAGTTGCTACAACTACTGACTACTGAATAGTTATCACTAGTTAGTTACTGAACAGTTGTAACTAGTTACTAGTTATTAAATAGTCATAACAGCTTATCAAATATTTTAGACCAATTCTCATTATTAACTATAAAAGCTAATTCTTATTAAATAGTGCGGGTTTACATTACAATCAAGAACATTTCTACAGGTAGCATCCTCAGCAGCTGGGCATATCATTGAAAAGTCATTATTGTGTCTTCCCAGAGCTTTTCTTTCAAGCTGAATAATACAATTATTGCTATGTTCCTTATAGGTTTTGTTTTTTAAGCCCATACTTAATTTTGCTTAAATCTTCTCTGATAGCACTCTATATCCCCGCATTTCTCTTCAGTTCTAGGCTGGGCATAGTCTCTCTATTTAATTCTGTGTTTCTTTAATATAATCTATTTTATGTGTTATCTGCCCTCTCCCCCTTCAACCCCAGCACTCCTGGACCCCCTGAATCCACTCTATGATTTTTTTCCACAACATTTACTACATTCTATCATGCTACATAATTTCTTTATTTGTTTATGGTTTATTTTCTGCTTCCACCATTGGCCCCTATCTAGAATATAAGTGTCACAAGAACAGACATCTTTGTTTTGCTCACTGCTGTATCCTGAAAGCCTAGAAAAGAACTTGGCACACACTATATACTCAATAAATACTTGTTGAATAAATGAATGTAGATCTGATCAGTGTAGATTACCAGTTTCTAATTAAGCTTAAATTAATGTATAAGTATTCATCCAGACCTATGTTTCTGGCTGATTGGTAAGTATATTGGGCAAGATGAAATTAAATGTCTAGAATGTTCAGTTATGCTCGCTCACTCCTCAATTTAAATGTAAGTATTAAATACCAAATCTACTTTAGACTCCTGATGGACATAATCATTTATTTTATAAGTTAGACTTTGTGGTCTTAGATTTTAAAATATTGAGCCTACATGCCATCTGGAGAAAAATGACCTAGCTTTCATTTTTTAAATGGCAATCTTGTTCATAAGGATCTATTTTTGATCAGCATTTTCTCCCCAATGTTTATTATAGTACCTAACATATAGTAAAGACTCTAAAAAATCTTCATTTATTTAATGAAAAATTCATTCTGGCAAACTTTGAAAAATTTGGCCACGGACATTTAGAAAGAAAGCAACAAAGACGGCACATTCAAAATGTGGAAAAAATTTTTAGGCTGAAAAAAAGGTGATAACTGATGCAGAAATGAGAAAAAATCATAATTCAACCAAATAATTCCTCTGGTCACGTAATCATTATTATATATTCACTCACTCCCCTAACACTGGTTGAACATATTATATGTATGAGTCACTGTAAGGGATTCTCTGAATACAAGGGAACAAGATTTGGTTCATGGGCATGAAGTTTGTGTGGGAGAGAATAATAAATCCACCACCTGTTCCCCATTGGATCCCTGGCAGTCTTAACAACCACAAGGCAGGTGCCCAGTAAGTGTTTGGTAAAAGAAGGCATAATGATCTATAACACAACAGTGAGTGTGTTAAATGCTGTTAATGAAAGCAATGGGCCATGGGAGTCTGGTTTGGGATATGGATGTTTTCATGGAACAGGGAGCTAAGTAGACATGGATGGACTGAACTGTGGCAGGTGGCAGGAAGGCAAAGGAAGAGCATAACTCAAAGCACAGAGGCCAGCCACAGAGCACAGTGTCCTCATCACACAGCACTTCCTGTTTTAAACACCCAAGTTATGAAATCTTCAAAGCCATCCTAGAAAAAGTTCTTAATTTTTATTAGGTGCAGACATAAAACAATGTGGCTATAAAGACTTCCAACAGACAGAGTGTAACGTGATGGGTTCTGGAGTCTGCAAGGCTTAGGGGCTTCCTAACTGTGATCAAGATGCTACTGTGTGAGGTGGAACACCATGAACAAGGCCTGAGGACAGAGCCTACACTTGGTAAGTTCTCTAGCTTCCAGTGACTTTCCTTCCTCTCCTTTGCTGTGTCTTAATGGCAGCCTTGAGCTTAGCACAGATGGGAAAAGCATACTACATTTAGTCTGTCCCCATGAGTGTGAATGTGGCCTTCAAAATGAATGTTCAGGATCCCCCACTGAATTTGACATGTAAAATTTTGATAATATTTTCTAAAAAAATTTATAAATTAATTTGATTGTAATTACAAATCCAGCAGACATTACAGAATAATTAGCTACAATGAATGTAAATTCACAATGAGAATATATGCCTAAAAATGATCAAGTATTATACAAATGAATTGTAAGTGGAAAATTTGCTTATTAAAGAATACACAACAAAAATCTGCAATCAAATCAAAATTGCATTAACATGGGAATAAACAAATGGATCAATGGAAAAGAGAAAAGAATACCTATGTATATATGTGTGTATATATATATAATTTTAATATATGGCAAAAATTTTTGCTTAATTCAGTGAGAAGGTTAGGTTATTTAATAAATGGTGCTGGCACAACTGGTTTTCCATTTAAAGGGAAAATTAGACCCCTCATATACATCATATATAAACATGACTTCCACACAGACTGGAAACTCAAATGTTAAAAATACAGCAATATAAAAACATCAAGAAAAATTGAGGAAATTAGATATATAATCTTAGGTTAAGGGGAATCTTCTAAACACAGGCAGGAAATCCAAAAGCCATAAAAATAAAGATTAATACATTTGACTATATAAAAATAGACACCTTTGCATGGCAAAATATATCATAATTAAAGGTTAATAATAACATAATGTATAACAACAGATGAGCAATGAATTTGAGAAAAACATTTTTAATGGAGATATAAAAAAGAGTTAATATCTAAATGTTTAGAGTTCTCATATGAAAATTACAAAACAAATGAGAACAAGAAAAGGAAGGAATGAATGACAATGAAAAGATACAAAAAGGGTTAATATCTAAATGTTCAGAGTTCTTACAAGAATATTACAAAACAAAAGGAAGAAGAAGAAAAAGAATAAAGAAATGAGTGAAAATGAAAATGGCAGAGAACATGGATGGACAATTCACATCAAAGTGCATCTAAATGGCTGATAAATGTGAGATAAGATGTTCAGACTCACTGCCAGTCAGGGAAGAGCCACTCAAAATAAAAAGGAAATTCACTTCTTATCTATCAGGTTGTCAAAACAAAACAAAGCAAGAGTCAAAATACCTATCACTGGTAAGGATGCTGGAAAAAGAGCACTCTCATATACTGTAGAAATGTGAGATTTTACAGTCCATCAGAAAATTAATCTGGCAACATCCATTAAGTTAAAAATACATTTACCCAGCACTCTCTCTTCAGGACACTGTCTCATAGAAATAAGAACATGAGGATATATGTACAAGGACACTTATTTAATCATGGATGATTGTGATAAACCTGGGAATAGAGTAAAGGCCATCAGGAAGAGAAAGGTTGAATTATGCAGGGTACAAACCACAGAATATTACATAGCTGATAATAAATGAGTTAAAACAATATCAGTTGACTTGGAGGGATTTCCATGAGACCCTATTAAGTGAAAAAAAAAAAATAGAAGAGTGTATCACATGGTCCTCTTAAAAAAAAGTGATCAAAAAACCCTATAATGTATGTAGGTATATGGAGAAAAATATGGAAAGATACATATAGGAGTTGTAGTTCCTACAGGAGGAATTCCTGTATGGAAAAATTAAAAGAATGAAAAGAGAAACAAGCAAAAAAAAAAAACAAACAAAAAAAAAAACAAATCCTAACATTTATTATATGATTCAATTTAGGCATTGGTACAAAATTTTGTGTGTGGGGGTGTGTGTGTGTGTGGGTGTGTGTGTGTGGGTGTGTGTGTGTATAAACTGAATATTGTTTATGGAATGGCATCACAAAAATTGATGTTATTTTATGAAAATATTTTGTATCTGAAAAATTCTAAAGTGTGTGTGTGTGTGTATATATAAAGTATTTACTGTAAGTCATTGTACTAAGCACTGTCTGCATTATCTCAGGTAATTTTCACAATACCTATATGCAGTGGGCACTAACAGTACCTCTGTCCTACCGATGAGAAAACTGAAGAGTAATGAGAGCGAGTAACACAGCTCATAGGTGGTAGAGCCAAGATCTGAATCCAAAATAATCTTTCAAAATAAAATTCCAAATGCTAAGCTTACAAACACCGTGTGTGTGTGTGTGTGTGTGTGTGTGTGTGTGTGTGTGTTTGAGGTTTTAAAATAAAATAAAACAAAGGGAAGAACAGTTGACTCAAGGAATTATTTGGTCCATTCATTCATTACTTGGCTCAATCATTTGCTGGGCAGTGGAACACATCACGAGGATGCAATCATTCCACTGCCCAGCAAATATATCCTCAGCCTACCACCATTTATCAGTACCACTCTTCTTCCATGTGATCCTGGGTAAATTGCTCAACCTGCCTGTGTCCTTATCTGTCACATGATAGCAGGGGGATATAGGATCTCTAAGGTACACTGCAGCTCTGACATCATCATTTGATACCTCTGCTTTCTGTGTCACTGGGTTCAGAGAACAGAAGTTTGATTTCTATTTCCCCAGTAACCATGTAGCCAATGGAAGCAAACCAAAAAGGATCTGAAAGCAGAAGCAGAGTGTATCCCACTATCTGATTTCTGTTGTAAGAGTTCTGAAATTTTTTCTTGACCAGGTAACTAGGCCAGTGCTTATTCTCATGGTGCTATAAAGTCATCGTTACGGCATGTAAGCAATCTCACTTGCTGTGCATTGCTAGTTCGCTCTGCCATGCTCACCAGATTACTGTGAGTGACTGGTGGCTGATAGTCATTTTAAGGGAAGGACTTGGTGCCGGTTTCATGGGGCAGCATGGTGAGAATGTCATTGCTCAGCAGGGAACTGAGGTCTACATCAGGAAAGGGGACAGCTGATGAGGGTGTACGCAAGGCAGTTAGCTTACACCCAAGTACTCCTGCCAGTCATGGGAAGGTAGAATCAAGCCATAACTTCAGGGAAAGAAGGACTGTGGGGAGGCAGTGTGGGAAGTGGTCATGTCCAGGCAAAGACTGTAGACCACAAAGGGAAAGTAAGAAAAGGCTGGAAGAACAGACCCTCTCCTGAATTAGGTGAAAATGAACCAGAGAACTACAGTGTGAGTGGGGTTGGAATCAAAGCCATAGGACTAACATAGGCCCAGACTGTAGACAGAAGGAATGAAGAGGGGAAGATCAATGGGCATTTAAGGGCATGCAAAGCTGAAGGCAGGTGGGAGGAAGCATGCTAAACACAGCACTGTGGGGGGCAGGGGTGGATCTGCCACAAACTTCTAGAGTAAAACAAAAATTAATTGGGTAAATATGCAAAAAATTTCAAAATATTATAAAATCAGCTTCAAAATACTATAAAATTGTGACCTAGAAGTTATTGTTTTTATCCTCAGACATTGCGAAAAAAATTAATTCTATTGGGATAAAAAAAAACTAAATATTGTTTATGGGATGGCATCACGAAAATTGATGTTATTTTATGAAAATATTTTGTATTTGAAAAATACTAACAGTGTATATATAAAGTATTTACTGTATGTCAGTCATTGTACTAAGCACTGTCTGCATTATCTCAGGTAATTTTCACAATACCTATATGCAGTGGGCACTAACAGTACCTCTGTCCTACCGATGAGAAAACTGAAGAGTAATGAGAGCGAGTAACACAGCTCATAGGGGTAGAGTCAAGATCTGAATCCAAAATAGTCTTTCAAAATAAAATTCCAAATGCTAACCTTGCAAACACCACACCATGACACCTCCCTCCACAAACGGAAAATCCATTTGAAATATGTAATCTCAAATTTTGGAGAAAGCTTCTTGTCTGCTTAAAGTCTACCCCATGACAAGACATATACTATCACACCCAAGTAACTTGTGTCCACACGTTTCAGTCATACAAAGTCCATGGCCCACCCTACCTGAAAAGGCATGGGCCAAATGAAACATTGTAGCCCTTATTTTCAAGTATTTTCTAGACCAGGGGTCACCAAACTTTTTTTCTAAAAGGCAAAATAGTAAACATTTTAGGCTTTGTGAGCCATTCAGTCTCCGTTGCCACCAGTCAACTCCACCACTCTGTTGCAGAAGCGGCCCGAAATGCCTAGGCAAACGGCGCAGCAGCGTTCCATACTAAAGAGGTGGCAGCCAGGCTTCCCAGCTCTTGCTCCAGCCATGTTCTTCAGGGCTCAGTTGCCATATTCACAGCTTCCTTTCCTTGAACCTAAATAAAGTCCCTCTCTTATAATTTCTTGGTGCATTCTTTACACACATATCTCAATTTTTAATTAAATATTTTTATTTATTATTACTAGTTTGTAACTTCCAAGAAGGCAGGTATCGTATCTGTTTTCTAAAGCACTGGACGGTCAGCACCCAGCAAGGGCTCAGCATACAAAAGGTACTCAATAAGTATTTGTTGGCAGAAGGAAGGGACAGAGAGGAAAGAAGACAGGAAAGGAGGAAGAGAAGGGAGGAAGGGAGAAAGAAAGGGAGAGAGGGAGGATGACAAGGGAGGGAGGGAGGAAAGAAGGGAGAAAGAGGAAGGAAGGAAGGAGGGAGGGAGGGAGGGAGGAGTTATCGGTTCTTCATAATTAACCTTGTTATGTGTTCTGAAGTGGAATTAGTGTGCTCCAGAAAGCCATCTTCCCCTGCATAGTGACCAGTACTGTCAGCTAGGGACTACAGGCATGTCCCAATGTCCTTTCATGTGAAAGAAAAACAAATTTTCTATCTTTTTCTTCATAGGTTCAAGGGCACTCACAATTATTCTACAATTCAAAGAGAAGAAAGAACAATAACACTGACCTGGCCTTTTTCTTGCAAAAAGTCAATATTAGACCATGCCAAATTACATATTAGAAAATCGCCCGCAGACCTTCCCAGGCACCTGCAGACCTTCCCTTGTTTATCTCCGAATGCTCCCTCTGCCCAGTTCACAGCAGCCGCTGTACCGGGACAGAACTGACCTTCCTCATCAGTGTTCCATCTCTCATCAGGTTTTTCATACTTTTTTTTGCGGTGAGATCTCACGACATTGCCCAGGCTGCAGCACAGCGGCTATTCACAGGCACCATCACTGTCCAGTACGTCCTTGAACTGCGGGCTCCAGCGATCCTCTTGCCTCAGCTTTCAGAGCACCTGGGACTACAGTAATGTGCCACCGTGCCTGGCTCTCTCACCAGGGTTTTGTTTTGTTGTTTTTTTAAAATAATTATCTCCACATTTACTTGAAATAGGAAATGATCACATTTTTTAGCAATACCAAGCATCTGAAGTCCCAGGTGCAAATAAAGATCTTGAAAAATCCTAAAAATTTGAGCTTCCATGGCAGAAGGTGTATCTTCAGTTGCCTGACTTTATTTCTTGGTATTTTCACATTCCTTTTTTTTTTGTTTTATCCCATATTTCCATCTCAAACACAAACAAGAAATAAGTCTCCCTTTCTCCCTTTTATGATCATATAAGAAACAGCAGCTTTAATTGGAAAATATCAGAACATTGATAATTCTATAGCCAAGCCATTCCACAGTCGGGGTACACGTGCAGGTTCGTTATACAGGTTAACTTGTGTCACAGGGGTTTGTTGTACACACGGTTTCATCACTCAGGTATCAAGCCTAGGACCCAGTAGTTATTTTTCCTGATCCCTGATCCTCTCCCTGTTACCTGCTCCAGCCTCCAACAGGCCCCTGTGTGTGTTGTTTCTCACCAGGTTTTATTAGTTTAACATCACGTCCTCCTCAAAAGAGCTCTGAGAACATCCTGTGTAGCAGTTCATTCTCTCCCACCTTATCACTACACGAAGTGGTAGGCATGACTAGCTGACCTGTCCCATGTTCTCTGCCCTGTGAAGCTTTGAACACTAAGGTGATTCTCTTTTCCCACACTCTCAGTTGACCTTATCTTCCTCTGGAACTACTGACACCTTATTCTTAGAAGGACAACAAGAAGAAAGATAAGATTATTTTTGTTTTCATTCTGGCAGACACAGAACTGACTTGAGGCTTCACCTCTGATATTCTGGAAATGCTGTTTCTTCTAAAACAATAAAAATGCAACAGCATCTTCAGAAGATGCATGTCTTAGATGCCACCAGGGGACTGTAACTGAGTTCAAATTAGGTTTTTCATGAAATTGAGTTACAGATTCAATTTCTATTTTTAATTAAATAAAATTCCTAGAAGCGAGCAAGTGCAATTGCAGTTTCAGAATCTAGACTGTCTACATTTACAAGAGATACTTTTACCTTCCGGAGCAAAACAAAGTACGTCTGATCCTTACTCTGTGTGACACAAGATATTTGAAGATTTTTTTTCCTCCCTTCAATCACTGTCAGGTTAAACCCAGTTTTCTCAGTCATATGACCTTGTTGCCAGACCTCTTACTATTCACACCCCAGACACGCTCTAGTATATCCAGCAGTAAGAGCAGAAAGCTGGGTATTAATTGACTCAATGGCTTACTTAGCTATTGTGACCTTAAATATATTTCTTAATTTCCATGAACCTCAGTGTCATCAGAAAAATAGGGATAAAAATTGTTCCTCCTTAGTATTGTCATAGGGTTTGAAAGAGCATACATTAAGTACCCAGTGTATTACCTGGCATTCAGTAATTGGTTGCTAATATTGTTACTTTCTAAAATCCCTCTTAAAATGTAGCATGAGAAATGGAATATATAATCCTTTAGATGCTGGGCTCTTTAATACACAGCAGTTAGGAGCTTGAGTTTTGGAGTTAAACATTCAGGATTAAATTCTGAGTCTACTGCTTGCAACTGCCTACCTCTAGGCAACTTGCTTTAGCTGTCTAGACCTTACTTTCCTAAGGACAATAATGCCATTTAGCCAAAAGGCTTGTTGTAAGACTTTGCACAGTGCTTGGCACATACATGGTAAGTGTTCAATAAATATCAGCAATGTGAGCTATTTTACCATTATAATTGGCAAGCATACTTCTGACAAACCATAATGTACAAACCATTTCATTTTTATTTTCTTCCTCTAGGAGCTATATAACAGTCAATAAACATTTTATAGGTACATTATTCTAGTCTGTGAACAAGTGTGAATTACACATTTGAATAGCATGAATTTAGAGGAAGCTATTATCTTCCCCGACAATGCCCCAGTAAAGCTTTGTGGATAGGACAGGGTTTCAAGGGCCACTTCATTGTGAGAGGAAGTCTGCAGAGGTGAAGAAACGTTGTTTGGGTTCTTTTGTTAAGTCACTTCTTCAAAAGTGGATGGTAAGTGTTACAGTCAACAAGATGACAGAAAAAAATGTGTAAAATGAAAACAGATGCATTTAAAAAATAATATTTTATTCACAAACTACACATCCAACAAAAGTCTAATATCTAGAACCTATAAGGAACTTCACAAGCAAAAAACAAATAATCCCGTTAAAAATGGGCAAAAGACATGAATAGACACTTCCCAAAACAAGACATACATGTGGCCCACAAACATATTAAAAAATGCTCAGCATCACTAATCATCACAGAAATGCAAATCAAAACCACAATGAGATACCATCTCACACCAGTCAGAATGCCTATTACTGAAAAGTCAAAAAACAACAGATGCTGGTGAGGCTGCAGAGGAAAGGGAATGCTTATACACACACGTAGGCAGGAATGTAAGTTAGTTCAGCCACTGTGGAAAGCAGTCTGGAATCAATCTTGGTGCCCATTAACAGTGGACTGAACAAAGAAAATGTGGTATATATATACCATGGAATACTACAGAGCTATTAAAAAAAGAACAAAATCATGTCCTTTGTAGTGACATGGATGAAGCTGAAGGCCATAATAAGCAAATTAACACAGGAACAGAAAACCAGATACCTCATGTTCTCACTTATAAGTGGGAGCCACACATTCAGTACCAATGTACAGAGATGGCAACAACAGACAATGGGGACTACAGAGGTAGGAAAGGGGACAGAGCTGAAAACCCTAACTACTGTATACTATGCTCAGTACTTGGGTAATGAGATCATTCATACTTGAAACCCAATGTAACAAATCTGCACACGTACCCCCAAATCTAAAACAACTTGAAAAATAATTTTTAAACAAAAAGAAGGGATGCTTAATGGGTCACAGCTAGCAAAACAATAACTTAAACAATGGCATCATGCAACACATTTCACTTTGCTGATCAGTCTCAGTCAGAAATCTAACTGCTAAGATTGATTTTCATTAATCATCCAAATAAGCCAAAAATATTCTTTTATATAAAGGAAGCCTTAAATACAAATGATAGTAGGTGATGAGGAGCATGAGAAAAAGTTGTAAAGCTGATGGAAAATGAAAAATAAACAAGTAACTGTATATATAGTCAAAACAGAAACTGGAATCTTCCAAAGAAATTGCCTTTGCTGTTAAAACAAGTAAAATAGATCTTTCTCCTAAACAATCTGGATTGTTTATTAACTATTCTTATCATTTCCAGATGCTTTTTCAAATGATGACCTACTTCCCATGCTTCTTCACTCAGTTAAAAAAAAAGAATGAGCATGTGCTTACTACACTCCTACACTCAGTGCTAAGGGCTGAGACTCAATAGCAGATGGGCATAGGCCTGGCCTCTAGGAACTTCTAGTTTTAGGAATCAGATAATTAAACAGTCAATGATGATATGATGTGGTTAGAACTGTGATGGAAGTAAGGACAGGTACGAGAAAAGGAAGCACAGATGAATGGACAGGTAGAAAGAAGAAAATCAGTGGGGCTTTCATCTATCCTGAAAGATTAAGAAAAGTGTTCCAGTGGAAATGACATTTACCCTAAGGCCTTCAGAAAATCAAATTTAGGAGTCCAAAAGTCAGTTACTGGCTTAGGATTTAGTTCTAAAGGCTGAAAGACGAAAAGAGAATTGAAAATAGTATTATAATCCTAGGATGTGTTTTTTGGAGGAAAGTTAAGATGACACAAAATGTAATTTTAAGATGATAATGTGTAACAATCCACTTAACCCAACTGTCAGCTCCCTATTACAATATTTTAATTTCAGATCTGTTCTCTTCATTTATGAAATTCACATTTCCAGAGACATCTAAATTAGATCATAAGTTTCTTAGATTTCTAACCTAGTAAAAATATACAGGGTATGAAAAGAACAGTACTGTGTTTAAAGCCACCAAATGTGGAACTAAAAATCAGAAGAAAACCAGAGACTGCAAAATTTTAGACCAGTGGTAACTCACCCATCTATGCTGAGAGTTTCACTATCCTTCATCATGACCAAATCCAATAATAAATGTCAATCAGCCTAACTCAAAATTAGTGATATTTAGAACGTCACCTAGCAATTCTAGAAAGCTTTCGGTTTGCAAGGTATCGATGAAAGAAATAGTGGAAGCTTTGCACCTCTTTCATCTAATCAAAATCCAAAATTTCTTTCCCCTTCTATTGTTATTGACTTATCAGCACACATGTGCATAAAACCATTCATTTTTAAATATGATGATAAAAAATATGAAGTGCTGCACCTGTACTGATGCAGTGACATCAGCAAGGCCAACCAGGAAGCTGAGGTATAGCCCCCATCACACATAGACACCACTCTCTCTTTCTCTCTCACTCTCTCTCTCTTTCTCTCTCTCTCTCTCTCTCTCTCTCTCTCTCTCACACACACACACACACACACACACACACACACACACACACCAAAACTGTCCCAGCTATAATATCGCCTTCACTTAACAAATACCCTTATTGCAAAACTTTGTGGTGACTAGTGCCAGAAAAAATATCTCCTGCCGTGCATGTTAAGCTTCTTCTGACAAGAAGCACTAGAAAGATGCAAACCACCTATGTTCTTAGCAAGAAAGACTCATTACTACTGGCACAAGGAGTCTACAACTTTGTGGAAAGGCTTTTTGTTCTCAACTTGAAAATACCTAATCTGATATCCTAAAGCCTGGAGAAGAAAAAAAAAAGGATATCTTCAACTATTCTCCTCCTCACGAGGGATTTAAGAAGTAAAAGACAATGGCTAAGAAGTGTTATAAGGTCACATCTGGCTTGACCCACTGTGTTTCCTGGAACAGAACCACTTGGCATTGGGCTAGAGCTCACTTAAAGTGAGATGGAACGAGGCAAAATGATGTTCCTGGTCCACATTCCATTTCTTTTATTCCACCTATCCTAGAAAGCCAGGAGAAAATCTCCCCTCTATTAATTGAGTGTGATAGCCTTACAAACTGAGTTTGGTTTATAACCAATGACCATGTTTTTGGTTTGTTTTGCCCCCAGCATCTAAGACAACATTCTGGGCACAGTAAACTTGTACCTTAATAGAGGCTCTTTTGTTCCAGCTTTTGTTTACCCTGTCACTTAAAGTGTCATTGATCTCTGATACACATGCACAAAACTAGAAGAAACAGGTAATCACCAATCTAGGCAATGGGGTGGTGTGGCAGTCTAATAGTTTCCAAGGAAAGGTGGGGAAGGAAAAAAGAACAAATGAAGAGAAGTTTCAGTTCCTTTCTTAGCTGGTGTTTGCAAGGGCCATACCCTGATCTCCCACCAGAAAGGAACTTGGCAGGGAGGGGCTGTGCCTGGTAAGATGTGAAAGTGGGTACCTTGCTTTCATTGTTCTGCCCTAACTTCCATCTTCTTTCTCTTTTACCTCTTTTTCTAAGCCCCTTAAAATAGAAATGTCCCACTAACAGCCAGATGTTGTTGATTTAAAGTATGATTTGTGGTCTCCAAAAAAAAAGCTAAAAAAAATACAAAAAAAAATTTCAGGTCAAATCAGGACTCCCCCATCTGCTCAGCAACAGCCAATATGGGAATCCAGTTAACATAAGAAAATGCTGAAAGGAAAAAAATATAAAGCCTAAGTACTTAAAACACAAAGAACTGGTAATAGATAAGTACCATGAAAATTTCAACCCCACCCCTGCAACATACCCCACAAAATTATTCTCAGCTGTACATTTGCAGAAACCAAGAAAATTCTAGCTTTGGAGAGCATTTATAGACTACACAGTTTACCACAGGAAAACCCATTTGGGTTAAGGCACAATTTCATGTTTAAAAGCAGAGAAAAGACTTAACTTCTGCATCTCAATTGTCACCTGAGTTTCAACAGATGTACAGCAGCTCATGTCCCTCTCAAGTAGATACCAAGAAGTTATCCATGTCAAGTTCAGTAGGAAGTGAGTATTCTCAAATCATCTGTTCCTGAATAAGGAATGAGATTAGGGTTTGTTTTGTTTTTATAGCAGCTAGTCAAACACAGGGCACACAGTAGGTGTTTAATAAGTACCTACTGACTGAGAAGGCACATGGTACAGTAGGTTAGAGCATGGGTTTGAAGTCTGGCTTCAGAATCTGTCCTGATCACCAGCTGTCTTACCAGCTGTCCCAGAACCCTCATCTATAAAATGGGCATGATAAAAATAAAAGTGCCTACCTCACAGGACTGCTGTGAGGATTAAATGAGTTCATACAGTGGCTTTCCAAGTAGGGTCCCCAGGCCAGTAGCATCAGCATCAGCATTACTTGAGAACGTGTCAGAAATGCAAATCTTAGGACCCAACACAGACTTGCTGACTCACAAACTCTGGGGGTGGGGCCCAGCAATCCGTGTTTTAACAGGCCCACCAGGGAATTCCAATACATACTCAAGCAAGGGGAATAGACTAAATAACTTTTAGGCATATTGCTTTCCTCTGGGATTTTATGGCCAACTCTAAGGTAGAGGTGGTAGGTTGCCTCTCAGATGGACAGAAGAAGATGGCAAAAGTAGAAGGTATTTTTTCTCACTAGTGGAGATCATCCACGCACACATACACACAGTACAGCTTATCAGAGTGAGCTCTGACGTAAAATTAGATAATACAGTATAAAAAGCAAAAGGGTCAGCCTGGAAATGCAAAACTTAGTAAAGAAAATGTATCTCAGTTGTGCTTGCCATTAGATTCAGAATTACTTTCAAAAAGGAAATCCTATAGAGTCCAGTTGTGGTCCTCTCACTAAAATATTATAATATTTAGTTTAATTTTGTCTTCTAATTGCTAAGCACATTGTGGCCATTCACTAATTTTATTTGTATTCACTACTTTTTTTTTTTTTTTTTTTTTTTTTGAGACAGTGCTTTACTCTGTCACCCAGGCTGGAGTGCAATGGCTCCATCTCAGCTCACTGAAACCTCCGCCTCCCAGGTTCAAGTGATTCTCCTGCCTCAGCCTCCTGAGTAGCTGAGATTACAGGTGTGCACCACCATGCCTGGCTAATTTTTGTATTTTTAGTAGAGACAGGGTTTCACTATGTTGGCCAGGCTGTTCTTGAACTCCTGACCTCAAATATTGTGCCTGCCTCAGCCTCCCAAACTGCTGGGATTATAGGTGTAAGCCATCACGCCTGGCCCACCATTCACCACTTTTTAACTGTACTGTTGAATATCACTTCAAACATCAAATTCATATTATAAAAAGCATGACTCTTTACCAGTAATACAATTTCAGAAAAATAAAAATTAAGAAAATTTAAGAAAAATAAAAATTAAGTTGCTTAAAGCACAATACCTTACATTTAAGGGGAAGACCCTAGGCAACAACCATTCTCTAACTTTGAAGGGATGCTGTTTAGAATGTACATTTCTGGGATCCTTTCCTCAGAGATTCTAATTCATAGGTCTGGTGGAATAATGCCAGGGAATCTGAAATTTTAAAGGTCTCTTCTCCTCCACTCTGATTCCACACCAAGCCATTCAGAAGCAGTTATTGATAGATTAAAATATGGTAAAAGTCTTTGTCTCTAAATAACCTTAAATGAATAAAATCTTCTGATTAAGTAAAGTTTTCAGAGCTGAGAGTTAATCCTTTATACCTAGCAAAGGTTTAAACTGTCTTTGATGGAAAGCTTCCTAAAATGTATTCCACATTTCTCCACATCTAACGCATAACATAAAGGGTATAATTTACTCTTGATCACTGAGGTTTCGTTATTATTGTTGTTCTGACTGATATGTGTTATAGTTGCAGAGAGCATTCAACACAGAGTTGACTGAAACACAGATTCCTAAAATGGCTCTACAACTCTAAAATGTTCTGAAGTCAGGTTTCGCTTTTGTGTCATTTCCTCCAAGATCAAGGTGGCAAATGTGCAGCCTCAGAACCTCACGGACAATGCAACACAGCTGCAAAATGAATGGTTACTCCAAAGATGGAGGCAGCCTCTGTAAAACTGTTTTAGTGACAGTTAACTTGTCAACACCATGCAAAAAGTTATGGTGTTCAGCAGTATAGCACACTACAGTTACATACCGTAACCAACCCTCTTACTGAAGAAAAGACATAGATAAATTGCACTCCAAAAAGTCCTTTTAAATACCTTAATGAACTGGCAATAATGTAAGGACCTGTTTTTGATTGAATTGTATACCCCCCAAATTCATATGTTGAAATCTTGATTCCCCCAAATCTCAGAAAGTGACCTTGTTTGGAAATAGCGTCATTGCATATGTAATTAGTTTAGATGAGATCATTCTGGAACAGGATAAGCCCCCATTCCAATATGACTGGTATCCTTATAAAAGAGGAAAATGTGCTGGCTGGGTGTGGTGGCTCACACCTATAGTCCCAGTACTTTGGGAGGCTGAGGCAGATGGATCACTGAGGTCAGGAGTTCGAGACCAGGCTGACCAACATGGTGAAACTCCATCTCTACTAAAAATATAAAAAATTAGGCAGGCGTGGTGGTGCACACGTGTAATCCCAGCCACTTGGGAGGCTGAGGCAGGAGAACTGCTTGAACCTGGGAGGTGGAGGTTGCAGTGAGCCAAGATCATGTCATTGCACTCCAGCGTGGGCAACAAAAGCAAAACTCTGTCTCAAAAAAAAAAAAATAATGGTTAAGAGGTGAGGAAGATAGAATATCTAATATAAATGTAATCAGATTTCTCAAAAGGGACAGAGAATAGAGGAAAAGAAGAAATAATGACAGAATTTTCCAAAGTTGATTAAACAGGAAGACCAACAAATTTCAGGAAGACCAACAAATTTCAAGCAGTATAAGTCAATAGGAAATCTGTAGCTAAAACACATTCTTGTGAAATTGTAGAATACCAAAGACAAAAAGAAAATGTTTTTACAAAAAAATAGGAAAGAAAGAAATCAAATTACCTTCAAAAGAACAAGAATTAAGCTGATAGCTATTTCTCAACTTCAGTAATGGAAGCCAGATCATGAAACAAAATATTCAGTGTAGTGATAGGAAAATAACTGCTGCACCAAAATTTCATATGCAATGAAAATATCTCTTAAGAATACGAATGAGATAAAGACATTTTCAGATAAACAAAAACAGAAAAAGACTAGAAACATCTTTTGAGCAAACTTAAAGAAAATTCTACAAGACGTACTTCAGGCAAAAGGAAAGTTTCCAGATGGACAGTCTTGAGATGCAAGAAGAAATTATGAGCAAAGAAAGCAGTGAAGGGGATCAGAACATGCCACCTTAGAATATACTGCATTGGCATATTGGTTATTCTGAGCCACAGGCAGTTGAGAAACAGCAGATGCAAGAAGAGCTCTCTGCCCTTGCCCTTTTGGCTTAAAAGCAAGGCATAAATTTTCCATGGGAAAGCTGCCCTCCTGGTACCAGGAAGAAGAGAATATTCTAATCACCAGAGTTAAAGAGTAAATGCCAAGATGAATCTGCACAAATATATCTCACTAAAATAACCCTTATCTTCCTCTAGATTGCCCACAATTTTACAGTCTTAGGAACTAAAATACTTTCCCTTGTCAAGCCACTTCTCCACAATTTATTACTTTTGTCAAAATGGTATATAAGCCCCCAAGTCTAACTGCTTTGTTGGGAATTTTCTCTTTTTTTTTTTTCTGTGAAGCAACTTTTGCCATGTAAAAAAATAACATTAAATAAAATGTGTATGCTTTCCTTCTGTTAATCCATCTTTTATCAGCCTAATTCACCAATTCTAGCAGAACCTAAGAGAGTATAGTAAATTTTTCCTCCCCTACAGTGGTGAAAATGCAGTAAATATTAAAACTGTATAAAATAGCAATAATAATATATTGGTAGATTAAAAATTGAAAAATATAATTAAAATTTAAATACACAATAGCCTATAAGTAGAGAGGGGTGTTAAAAGAGCTAAAGCATTCTAAGTTATCTGTATTTTATGAAAGAAAATTAAGGATGTTGACTAATTTTTGGCTTTGATAAGTTCTGCAAGTTAAAATTTCCAGGATACCCACAAACAAAATAAAAATAGAATATAAAATATATTGTGTTTACTGATTATTATTGCTAATAGTAAGGTTTTAATAATAACACAGAAGAAGTCAAGAAAGTAGAAAAAAAGGAAACAGAAAATGTGGGATATATAGAAAACACAAAATAAGACAGTAAATTTACAAACAAAAATATGAGTAATTATAATACACATAAATAAACTAAATGCTCATTTAAAGATGATGACATATTCTTTAAATAATGTATATGTATCATTTAAGTGATAAACATCTCTTAAACGATACATATACATCATTTAAAACTGTCAGATGTTTTTATTAAATAGATATTTCATGTGAGCCTTAAAAGATGGTTCGTATAGTTATATAAATATCAGACAAAATAAACTTTAAGGCAATAGCATTAATAGAGATAAAATGTGCCATTTCATAATGATAAAAGTTCAGTTCACTAGGAAGATATAATTCTAAACATGAATCTGTCTAGAACATTACATACATGTGTATGTGTGTGTGTGTATACACATATATAATTCAAAACATATAATTCAACAATAGAAATACAAACAATAAAATAAATCAGTCATCGCAGGGGCATATTTGAATATACTTTTCTCAATAACTGATAAATTTAGCATAGCAAAAAGTCTATGAGGATATATTTGTCCACAGAGGAGGCCTACAGAAATAAAAACAGAACTAAGGATATAAATTTGAATGACACAATTAACACACCTAAGATAAGGGACATATAAGGCTATAGAATATATATTGTTTTCAAGGGCCCATGAGCTTTTATGAAAATTGACCATATACAGGGACATAAAGCAAGGTGTAACATATTTTAAAAGATGATATCATAAAAACTATATTTTCTGTCCACAGTGCAATTAAGCTAGAAATCAATAATCGAAATACAATATATATATTTGGAAATTAAGAAACACAATTCTAAATAACTCATAAGTTAAAAATAATAATAATGGAAATCAGAAAATATTTAAATCCAAATAATACTGCATATCCAAACTTGTGAGATTCAGCTAATGTAGAAAGAAATCTATAGCATTTAAATGCTTGTATTAGAGTGAAGAAATGGCTGATGATTAATGAGCATATTGGTTTTCTAGTTCTGTAAAACAAATTACCCCAAAGTTAGTGGCTTGAAACAAACAAATATTTATTATCTCTCAGAGAAAGGAGGAAAGATCTAAAATCAACACCCTAATGTCACCATTAAAAGAATTAGAGGAGCAAGAACAAACAAATTCAAAAGCTAGCAGACCAAAAATAACTAAGATCAGAGCAGAACTGAAGGAGACAGAGACACAAAAAACCCTTCAAAAAAAATCAATGAATCCAGGAGCTGGCTTTTTGAAAAGATCAACAAAATAGATAGACCACTAGCCAAACTGACAAAAAAGAAAAGAGAGAAGAATTAAATAGACACAATAAAAAATGATAAAGGGGACATCACTACTGATCCCACAGAAATACAAACTACCATTAGAGAGTACTATAAATAACTCTATGCAAATCAATTAGAAACTCTAGAAAAAATGGATAAATTCCTAGACACATACACTCTCCCAAGACTAAACTAGGAAGAAGCTGAATTCCTGAATAGACTAATAACAAGGTCTGGAATTGAGGCAGCAATTAACAGCCTACCAACCAAAAAAATTCCGGGACCAGATGGGTTCATAGCTGAATTCTACCAGATGTACAAAGAGAAGCTGGTACCATTCCTTCTGAAACTATTCCAAACAAAACAAAAAGAGGGAATCCTCCCTAACTCATTTTATGAGGCCAACATCATCCTGATAGCAAAACCTGGCAGAGACACAACTAAAAAAGAAAATTTCAGGTCAATATCCCTGATGAACATCTATGCAAAAATCCTCAATAGCATACTGGCAGACCGAATCCAACAGCACATGAAAAAGCTTATCCATCACGATCAAGTCAGCTTCATCTCTGGGATGCAAGGCTGATTCAACATATGTATATCTATAAATGTAATTCATCACATAAACAGAACCAAAGACAAAAACCATGTGATTATCTCCATAGAGGCAGAGAAGGCCTTCAACAAAATTCAACAGCCCTTTATGCTAAAAACTCTCAATAAACTAGGTATCAGTGGAATGTATCTCAAAATAATAAGAGCTATTTATGACAAACCCACAGCCAATATCATACTTAAAGGGAAAAAACTGGAAGCATTCCCTTTGAAACCCGGCACAAGACACGGATGCCTTCTCTCATCACTCCTATTCAACATAGCACTGGAACTTCTGGCCAGGGCAATCATGTAAGAAAAAGAAACAAAGGGTATTCAACTAGGAAAAGAAGAAGTCAAATTGTCTCTATTTGCAGACAATATGATTGTATATTTAGAAGACCCCATCGTCTCAGCCCAAAATCTCCTTAAGCTGTTAAGCAACTTCAGCAAAGTCTCAGGACATAAAATCAGTGTGCAAAAATCACACACATTCCTATACACCATTAACAGACAAACATAGAGCCAAATGATAAGTGAACTCCCATTCACAATTACTACAAAGAGAATAAAATACCTAGGAATACAACTAAAAAGGAATGTGAAGGACCTCTTCAAGGAGAACTGCAAACCACTGCTCAAGAAAATAAGAGAGGACACAAACAAATAGAAAAACATTCCATGCTCATGGTTAGGAAGAATGAATATCATGAAAATGGCCATACTACCCAAAGTAATGTATAGATTCAATGCTACCCCCATCAAGCTACCACTGACTTTCTTCCCCACCTTAAAATTCATATGGAACTGAAAAAGAGCCTGCATAGCCAAAACAATCCTAAGCAAACAAACAAACAAATAAAAAACAAAGCTGGAAGCATCATGCTACCTGACTTCAAACTATACTACAAGGTTCAAGAAATCAAAACAGCATGGTACTGGTACCAAAACAGAGATACACACCAATGGAACAGAACAGAAATAATGCCAGACATCTATAACCATCTGATCTTTGACAAACCTGACAAACACAAAGGATTCCCTATTTAATAAATGGTGTTGGGAAAACTGGCTAGCCACATGCAAGAAGCTGAAACTGGATCCCTTCCTTATACCTTATACAAAATTTAACTCAAAATGGTTTAAATATTTAAACATAAGACCTAAAACCATAAAAACCCTAGAAGAAAACCTAGGCAATACCATTCAGGACATAGGCATGGGCAAGGACTTCATGACTAAAACACCAAAAACAATGGCAACAAAAGCCAAAATTGACAAATGGGATCCAATTAAACTAAAGAGCTTCTGCACAGCAAAATAAACTCTCATTAGAGTGAACAAACAACCTACAGAATGGGAGAAAATTTTTACAATCTACTCATCTGACAAAGGGATAATATCTAGAATCTAAAAAGAACTTAAACAAATCTACAAGAAAAAAACAAACAGCCCCATCAAAAAGTGGGAGAAGAATATGAACAGATACTTTTCAAAAGAAGACATATATGAGGCCAACAAACACATGAAAAAATGCTCATCACTAGTCATTAGAGAAATGCAAATCAAAACCACACTGAGATACCATCTCATGCCAGTTAGAACAGCAATCATTAAAATATCTGGAGACAACAGATGCTGGAGAGGATGTGGAGAAATAGGAACACTCTTACACAGTTGGTGAGAGTGTAGATTAGTTCAACTATTGTGGAAGACAGTGTGGCGATTTCTCAAGGATCTAGAAATAGAAATAACCATTTGACCCAGCAATCTCATTACTGGGTATATACCCAAAGAACTATAAATCGTTCTACTGTAAAGACACATGCACACGTATGTTCATTGCAGCCCTGTACACAATAACAAAGACCCGGAACCAACCCAAATGCCCATCAATAATAGACTGGACAAAGAAAATGTGGTACATACATACCATGGAATACTACGCAGCCATAAAAAACGATGAGTTTGTGTCCTTTGTAGGGACTTGGATGAATCTGGAAACCATCACTCTCAGCAAACTGACACAAGAGCAGAAAGCCAAACACCACATGTTCTCACTCATAGGTGGGTGTTGAACAATGAGAACATGTGGACTCAGGGAGAGGAGCATCACACACTGGGGGCAGTTGGCGGGGGTTTAGAGGAGAGACAGCAGAGGGTGGGGAGGGATAACATTGGGAGAAATGCCAGATACAGTATGCACCTAAAGTCAAATAAAATAAAAGGAAAAGTATAACCTACTGAAACTGAGTTAAGAAATGGAAAATCTAGGGCTGGGCATGGTGGTTCATGCCTATATTCCCAGCATTTTGGGTGGCTGAGGCAGGAGGCTCACTTGAGGTCAGGAGTTCAAGAACAGCCCAGCTAACACGGTGAAACTCCATCTCTATTAAAAATGCAAAAAAATTAGCCGGGCATGGTGCTGTGTGCTTGTAATCCCAGCTACTCTAGAGGCTGAGGCAGGAGAACTGCTTGAGCCAGGGAGGCAGAGGTTACAGGGCATCCAGATGGTGCCACTGGACTCCAGCCAAGACTCCATCTCCAAAAAAGAAAAGAAATAGAAAAACTGAGTAATCCTATAACAATTTGAAAATTTAACTCAGTAGTTTAAGATCTCCTCACAAAGAGAACACCAAACTAAGATGATTTTACAGGTACACTCTACCAAATATTATACTCACAAATAATTCCAGTTTTATACAAACTATTTCAGATTATAGAAAAGGAAAAAAATTGCATCATTTTATAAAGCAAAAATGACCTTGATGTAAAATCTGAAAATGCCACTGAAAAATAGGAAAATTACATGTCAAATACACTCGTTAACAAAGATGTGAACACTCCTTTAGATGTTAGCAAACCAAATCAAAACTAAATGCCTATAAGCCAGCAACAAACAGAAAGTGTTCACAGTAGCACTGTTAATAATAAATAGTGGACCCAAATGTCTATCTAGAGTAAAATGGATATTTGAAATTATTGTATATTAATGTAATAGAATATGTTTAGCTTTGAAAGTCAATATATTGCAGCTACAAGCAATAAAATGGATGAAGCACTGGAATATAACACTGAACAAAAAGAAGTCATGGGAAGAAATGTAGTGAAATTCCATATGGATAAAGGTAAAAATACACGAAATGATTAGGCATATGTGATAAAGCTGTAAAGGAAAGCAAAATATAAAATCTAGTATGGAGCTTTCTCAAAGGGAAAAGAGGATATAGGATCAGGGAATGACACATAAGAAATTTCAGAGATAACGATAATGTTCTTTATACTTTATACATACTTTATAAACATTCTTCTCTATGTACTCAATATTTAATTTTAGAAACTCAAAACAAAGAATAAATGGTAGCTCCAAGCTTGTTCATGGTATGGGAAGAATGAATGTGACTCACTGTCCAATAACAACAGATGAGAATTTTATCCAAACTCTCCTGGATATTTATATTTAAAAGAAATCCTGGGCTATATGCCAAATAGATTCCTTTCATAATGCTGATTATCTAACCACATATTAAAACAGTCATTGCATTTACTATGTCATTTTAATAAGTATGTTTCAATTTTAATATATCCCATCTATGAGTAAGAAAAGAAAAACCCAAAACTTGAAAGCTATTCAGGTTTTGCCACAGTTGATTATAATAATATCAAAAACTGTCCAGTGATGTTGGAATCTACCCAATCTAAATAGCATGAACAAAAAAAATTTTCTTTTGCTTAAATGAACTTTAACTCTGCTTGTGTACTCTTTTTAAAATTATTGTTCCAATTTGTCATCCTTAACTATCATAACCACACAATTTTTTGACCTTCATACCAAATAACTATTTGGTTCACTGGAACTGGGGGAGATGGGGTGGAAATCAGTGGTTGCATGGAAAGAGCACCATGTTTGATGGGCCAAAAGAAGTATTCAAATATAGTTCCTGGCAACATAGCTTTAGACGACAGTGAACCCAGGACTATATATGCCATATACTGCCAGAGAGAAACACTGAATGGCTAAGAAAGAGCAGTTCTGTTTATTCTAGTCACCGATAAAAACCTGTTCTTCTAGTTCCACCTCTTAAATTTCTTTGAGAGCTTCAAGTAACTAAAGTAAATCCATAACTATAAATAATATCAAGGCATATTTTAGATCCATTATTTTTAAAGCATTCCAACCCATGTCTTCACAAGCAGTGTAATCTTCCTTTACAAATTACAGTTTTTACTTAAATTGCATGAAATAATACCTGGTTTACATTTTAAACTACACTAAATTAACCAGTAGACAAGATATGCTATCAAATATTTCATCCTTGGAGCATTTCTAAACTAAAAGATACAGTCATGGTTAGCCCGTGGACAAAATACCAAGTTAAAGTCAGATCATACAATTTATTGAGAAAGCAGATATACCCGGGTCTCAGGTAATCGTAAGTGAATAGCTCTGGATTTGCTTTACTCTGGATCATGCAAACATATCATGCAAAAAGTAGTTTGATTTAATAGCAGCATGTTTAAAATGCCCAAGAGATGAGTCTTTCATAAAATAACACTGAAAAGATACATGATATGTACAAGTGAAACAGATGTCAAAGACCAGGTGTTGGGACAGTTGGTTCTCAGCCACTAATTAGCAGTGACCTATTTGAGCCTTATCATTAAAAACTAGGGGACTGGAATAGATGACCATGAAGGTCCCTCCCAAATTTACAGTTTCATGGACCAGGGGTGGAGGGAAGTGGAGGAGGTAAAGGAGTAATTACTTCCTATGAAAAAAACCACACACTCACAAAGAGACAAAGAGGAATATTTATAATTGTAGAATATTAACTATGTGAGGCAAAAAGAACAGGCTAAAACTCCAGAAGAGAATGCAGCTCAAGCAGAGAGAATACTTTTAAAGAATTTTGTTTTGGATACTCCTAGGAAAACTGGAAATTAATATCTACTTATTTACTAAACAGTAACTAGCAAGTATTTTGCTTGCAGTGCATAGAGGGTTTTATGTATGCATTTCAACACATCTATATTATAGAATATTTTTATAAGTAAAATCATTCAAAGATATGTTCACAGGAATTATATTCTTACTTATCTATCTCTAAACATTATTAGTTTGTAGTAAAGTGCCCAAAGGAGCCTAAGTATAAGTTAGAATTTTCCAACTCATAGATACGTGTATGTCCATAAACATAAGCACGTGCCACAAAATTCAAAAGTATGTTTTCACATATTGCAAACTAAAATTAATTGTATGTTTTCAGTTAGAATTGATTGATGTCCACACTAGATACAAGTAATGAACTTGCTTCATAGGTGACAACAGGCTCCAAATAATGAACTTGCTTCGTAGGTGACAACAGACTCCAAGAAGAAATAAGCTGGGGAAAACAGATCTGAGATTTGCTGCTGAGGGTTGGACAGCAAAAAGATCATATTCAAATAAACACACCAAAAAGGATTTGCTCTGTCTGATTTGAATTGTAAGATCCTCTTTTGTTCTAAAATTAAATTTAATCCTGAAACATTTATTAAACACCTAAAATTGCAAGTATCAAAATCAAATCTAATAAAGGCATGGGATTTCTAGGGTAAGAGCTCAAAGCATGTAATACTGACACAGTAACCAGTTCCAACACACAACCACTGTTATAACTCCACATTTCACCTGACACACTCTATATAAGCAATCATGGATGTCATCATTGTCGTAAGTGATTGAACTAGTCCAACTTGAAGCACTGGTTTGCAGAGTACCTTTACATTGTTGTGGTCTATTCACCAAAATTCTGTGGGCTCTTCTTTGATACTGTCTTTTTCAACCCGTGTGCACTCATGCTTCCCAGATATTCTACCGTCCTCTTTTCCTAGTGTTCGTGACAATGTGAAAACTGGCATCTGTTTAGTGGCAGTCTTGACTGTCCTTCAAGCTAGCACAGGACTGTTGAACAAAACTTTGCCAGCATTCCACCTCCTTTCCAGAATCACCATTCATCCGGTGATGGCTGCCTTCTAACATCCAGTTCCTCTGTTCCCCAAAATCCTTTAGGCTGAATATGATGGCTTGATATTGACAAATGCCTTCCCTCACTCTGGTGCAAGCTACTGCCATCTGTTGCCAGCCAAAGCTTTCTAAATGGCCTCCTGGCCACCCACTATGCTACCCTCTCATCCACTGCCTACACTGCAGCCACTGTGACCTTTCTGAAGTGAGTATCTGATGAAGTTGCTCATTTACTTGAAATCCTAGTGGCTTCCTATTGCTGTTATAATAAAGTCCAAGTTCCTAATATGTATCACAAAGCCCTCAACAGCATGGATCCTGCCCATCCTCCTCTGTCCTCTCTAAGCACCAGTCACACAAAATTCTTTCTTGTTTCTTTAATGGTCCATGCCCTGTCTTATTCCTGGCCCTCGCGTATCCTATTCCTCCTGCCAGAAACACTTTTTCTTCTTCTTGCATATTTACATGCCAAGAAATGATTATCCGAGATGGAAAAACAGACTTGCATTGATAATGATCATTCTTCCATATAACATGTGTTTGGCCCTCTGTATTATCAGGACCCTATAACTACAATGGTCACATTTTGCAAACTAAAGTTCTGAAGAATAGGATTGCATTTTGGACAACAGGACTGTCTCAGAACATCTTGGCTTTACATAAGTCTCATTTTGTGGCAGCAGACATTCAGAAACATGGCCTTCCCTGATCAGGGACAAGGGATGATAGTGTGATTCCAAAAGGGACAGAGGACAGCAGCTGCTGCTCTAGGATCATGTTATGCAGTGGGCTTGACATGTAGTCCAGTGAGGTGGAGTGGGATGTTTTACTAAGGATTAATCTTGTGGGATTTTCTTACGCCTGCCCCATGAAGAGTTGCCAAAACTAAATAAAAACATAACACAGGATCCAAGAAGGGATAACGAGGGGAGAAATACCAGATATAGGTAATGAGGGGATGAAGGCAGCAAACCACCTTGCCATGTATGTACCTATGAAACAATCCTGCATGATCTGCACATGTACCCCAGAACCTAAAGTACAATAAAAAAAAAGAGTGAAAAAAAACTCAAAAAAAACCTAACACATGTGAAAGGTGCACATGTGAACATGCACATGGCACAGACACACACACACACACACACACACACACACACACCTCTTTATTCTCCTTAGGATACAAATGATCTTTGAGGCTCCTAAAGGCTGCTCTCTCCTCTGAAGGAGGGGGAAACTTAGAGCTCTCATGGCTCTTACCTACCTTAGGAGCTAGCCTTACAGTTAGAGAACAGGGCATAATCAGGCCCTTCATTAGGGTTAAATAGCAAACACCCACCCTATAAGGAAGAACAAGACAAGGGAGTTCAAGATTCCAAATTCAGACCCAATACCCCTGGAGCAAGTAGGCTGGGTTGTGGTGGAATTTGAGTACTAAGGAACATGTCCTGGAATCCCAAGCGAGATCAACAATGCCTAGCATCAGCTGCTCGTGTTACAGGAAAGGGGTCCCGATCCAGACCCCAAGAGAGGCCTCTTGGATCTTGCGCAAGAAAGAATTCATGGTGAGTTCACAGTGCAAAGTGAAAGCAAGTTTATTACGAAAGTTGAGGAATAAAAGAATGTCTATGTTCTCCATAGACAGAATAGCCCTCAGGGCTGCTGGTTGCCCATTTTTATGGTTATTTCTTGATGATATGCTACACAAGGGGTGGATTATTTATTCTTCCCCTTTTTAGAGGGTAACTTCCTGACATTGCCACGGCATTTGTAAACTGTCATGGTGCTTGCTGGTGGGAGTGTAGCAGTGAGGACGACCAGAGGTCACCTTCATCACCATCTTCATTTTGGTGGGTTTGGGCCGGTTCCTTTACTGCAACCTGTTTTGTTAGCAAGGTCTTTATGACCTGTATTTTGTGCTGATCTCCTATCTTATCCTGTGACTTAGAATGACTTAACCATCTGGGAATGCAGCCCAGTAGGTTTCAGCCTCATTTTACCCAGCTCCTGTTTAAGATGGAGCTGCTCTGGTTCACATGCCTCTGACACTGGAATGCCTAGGGCCCAGCTGTCAACAGAGGAGCATGGTGGCCTGAGAGCCCATGAGGCAATATTCACAGCAGGCTGACAGCCATTCCTCACCTGCATGCGGGTAGAGGACAGCAGGCTCCCAGCAGCCACCTCAGGGTTTCTGGCCCTTATCCCAGCCCTAATTTTAAATCTATTTCTTAACTATTCATGTAATTATGGGGAAAAGTGGTTAACTGGCAGCTTGTGAAAATCTGTTTCTGGTTTACTCAAAATCATACAATGAGTAACAGGCAGAGGTTAGAACAGAAAATGTGACCGACAATAAAGATGAGTGGTACACCGTGCTGTCAAAAACAGAAAAAGAGGCAAGAAAAGAAAGGCCCACTCCTTGGCCCATGATAGTCAAGGACTGTTCCCTGCAATGTTATCAGAGTCTCTGGTTCTGACTGGAGCTACTGGAAGTTACGCCAGACTAAGTCTGCATAAAGCCTCAGTGAGGCTAAAACAGTTTCTGGGCAGAGGAATGTGACACAGAACCAGGGAAATATGACTAGACCTCATTATCTTGGTGCCTTTCATAACATACTGGAGAGCAGAGTGAGGTTTTGAATGGGCTGAAATCTTCCATAAATGGAGTCTAAATGCAGGCTACATAACATCCAAAAACTCCTCAGAGAAATTCCTATTATGTACATGAAAGGGGGAATGCAGTAAGTCCCATTTGGCTGGGCAGGGAGCATTCTGCGCTCCGTGAAACTTGGCAGTTTCCGTGCTGAGTGCCAACTGCATGTTCCTACTAGACCAAGGCCCTAAACACAGACAGGCAAGTGTATCAGAAAATGAGCTAAATGGAGCAGGCAGGGCTGGGTAGTTCTTTGTCTCTAGAACATCAAAACCACAAGGCAAGATTTTAATGAGAGTATCATTTTTATAAAATCCCTAACTAGTGATGAGCCAGTCTGATGATGAATGTTACTCAGAGTTGCTATAGCAAAACAGGCTGATCTTACCTCCTTGCATGAGTGCCCATCAATACACAGCTAAAACCAAAAGTTAGTTGAGATGCATCACTAGTGACTCTCGCTCTGTGGGACTGACACTCTCAGGGAAACCTCTGATTTTTAAAATAAGTATACAGCGAAATTAACCATATTAGGAAATAAAGGCACATGGGTGAGGTGACTCAGCTCAAATGTCACCTGCTCAGAGAGGTCTCCCCTGGAGAGCTGAAAGTTCCACACTCCCTTCTTCACTCCTTAGTAGCCTCTAGTTGCTCATTAACACATTAACTGTGACAACTTTTTTTTTTTTTTTAAAAAGGACCAGAGAGCACCCGCGGGTCTCGAACCACGCAGAGTGGTTGTTTTCCACAATAGAAAGCATTGTCAAAGTAACCGCTGAGCTAAAGCCGGCCCGACTGTGACAACTTTCACATGATAATTGGTGGGTGTTTATCCATCCTCAGTGTTTGAATTTAAACTCCTAGAGACAGGAACTCTGCATGCTTCATTATCCTCTTCCTAACGCCTACATAGAGGCTGGTACAGCGTAAGCCCTCAGTGCTCTCAAACTGGCTGTCTTTCCAAGGACCAACAACAAAGAGTGCAGTTACCGGTAACTGAAGACTTTGTGAAGTCCAGAAAAACCAGCATGCACATCCATAGTCAAAAACATCACATACTGAAATGAGAAGTCTCTTTCACTGTAGACGTCATATTAGTTAAGTCCATGCCTGGAGGCAACATAGTGTGAAGCAACACCACCCCAAGGGTGGTCCACGAACCAGCAGCCTCAGCGCCACTCGGCCGTGTGCTGGAAATGCCAAGCCCAGGCCCTGCGGTAGACCCAGTGAGTCAGAATGTCTGCGGGTGAAGTCTAAGAATATGTGGCTTAATTAAGTTCTCCTGGTGATTCTTAAGAACCCTAAAGTTTTGAGAACCACTGATTCAGAAACAAATATTAGATTACCACGAACTGTGCCACTGATCTTAACTGAGTAACTGTTATTCAGAAATAAAGGTGAAAATAAAAAGGAAATGTCATAAAGACTAGAATTTGCCAGGGAAAACTAACATGTTCTTGGTGGCATTTAGATTTTTTAAATCAAGAAGGAGAGTGAATTATAAGCAAAATAATCTACATGAATAAACTCGGGGCAGTCAGAATGTCCCCCCACAACCTGCGGCCAGATAACTGCCTCACGTTCTGCTTCACCAGGCCCTCCCAGACCCGCCTGAAAACCAGCAAGCAGGCCAGGCCCCTTGTACACAGAACTCTCACTTTACCTGTTTCCCTCTTCTTCCCTGGGGCAGCACCACCTGTGGCTCTTTCTAAGCATCGGGCGCAGTGGCTCACGCCTGTAATCCCAGCACTTTGGGAGCTCGAGGTGGGCGGATCACAAGGTCAAGAGATCAAGACCACCCTGGTCAACACGGTGAAACCCCATCTCTACTAAAATATAAAAATTAGCTGGGTGTGGTGGCGCACACCTGTAGTCCCAGTTACTCAGGAGGCTGAGGCAGGAGAATTGCTTAAACCAGGGAAGCAGAGGTTGCAGTGAGCTGAGATCGTGTCACGGCACTCCAGCCTGGCAACAGAGCAAGACTCCGTCTCAAAAAAAAAAAAAAAAAAAGAGAAGAAGAAGAGAAGAAGAAGAAGGAGAAGGAGAAGGAGAAAGAAGAAAGAAGAAGAATCACTGCAACAGATGACAGACCAGGACAACTCAGCAAGAGCAGCCCCCCACCCCGCCCCGGGGATGAGAGGGGAGCCATGCCATACCGTGATTCAGATGCCTGACGCAGTCATTTAGGAGGGCACTAAACCTCTTCTGGTCGGCAGCCTCGTGGAAGCAGAAATAGCCGTGTCTGAGAAAGGGCTGCCACAGGTATACCGGGAATTCCTTGGGCAGGACCACGAAGGGCTGAGCGTTCTCCTTCTCACTGGAGGCTAAAGAAATATTGAAAACACAAATACCTTTTAAAGTATGTATCTTTTATTTCAAACATGTGTTTCAGGGCATGAGGGTAACTATCTGGGGCAGCCTATGGGATGGAAAGTTGGTGAGATATTTTCACAGGGCAGGAAAACTGGGAGTGCCAGCTCTTCTGGCATCCCTCCACTAGCATCCCCTGTCCCATAGCCCCAGCTGCCTGACCTCCTACCTAACACCACAGGGACAGTGAGGCCAAAAGGCACACAGTCTTTCTTTCTTTCTTTTTTTTTTTTGAGACAAAGTATCTCTCTGTCACCCAGGTGGAGTGCAGTGACACAATCTTGGCTCGCTGCAACCTCCACCTGCCAGATTCGCATGAGTCTCCTGCCTTGGCCTCCCACCCAGGTAGTGGGGATTACAAGCGCACACCACCACCGGATGTGGTAGCGCATGCCTATAATCCCAGCTACTCAGGAGACTGAAGCGGACAGATCACTGAGGTCAGGAGTTCAAGACCAGCCTGGCCAACAAGGTGAAACACTGTCTTTTTAGAGCTGGGACTCATTTAACCAAGTGCAATATCACGTAATAGGAATGTAACGCGTGGAAAGGAGGAAGGTTTATGTAGGGGTTCTGAAAAGCAGTAAGTTTAAAATGAGTTCCTTGGAATTGATTTTGAGGGAAGAGGTAAAAGTCCCATTGTGTAGGACTTTAAAAAAATTTCCTAGGCCAACATAGCACATTTTTAACACAACAAACTGAAGTTGAACATCTGCTGTGTTCCATGACTGTGCTGTGGGCTAAGGATACAGAGCTATGGAAGACGCAGTCTGCGTCTCTAGGCGCTCACAGTGTGGCAGTGGTTCTGCTCCTTGGGATGGCAAACCGCATGGGAACTGATCTCATTCTCAGGGAAAGGTAAGGAAGAGGGGCTCTCTAAGAGGCCACTGAAAGCACTGGGAATACTGGGAAATGAATCGTAACCATAAGGGAGGCTACAGAACTGACTCAGTTACTGGCAAATTAATAAATCAGGATTGGTTTAAATAAAGAATAAATTCCTGGGGATATATGGGAGCCCTGTTCCCATATATCTGGAATCTGAAGGTAACAGAGCAGAAGGCACTGTGAGCAGAAGCCCTGGCCCACCGGGACCTAGCACAGTGCTGGGAATGAATCAACATGAAAATGAGCAAATGAATGAATGACTGAATGCTATAGAGACACCTATAGTTGTAACACAGTATCTATTTCCCTTTCTGGGGAGAATAAAGCCCCTGATTCTCAGTTGGGCAAGTGACTGCATAAAATAAGACTACATTTCCAGCCTCCCTTGCAGCTTGGTGAACCCACAGCTACTAAGTTCTGTCCAATAAGATGTCAACTGAAGTGGCATATGAAACTTCCTGGAGGTATCTCCAAAGAAAGTGAATGTCTCCTCCTCCTTTCCTTTCCTCCTCCCTGCTATCTGAAGTGAGAGTGCTATGGTAGGGGCTCAGCAGCCACCCTGGACTCTGCCAATAAGGGCCACAACCTAGAAATAAAGGGAGAGAAAGCAAGAAAGAGCCTGAGCATCTGACAAATTCAGTCAACACCAGCCCTGGACTAATATCCAAATATCTTTAGTGAGATAATAAAACTGCGAGTTTTTTATTGTATGCAGTGAACCAGATTCTAACCAATAAAATGCCACATAAGTGAATTACTTTAACAAAACATAGGGGCATTTTTTCTGTATCAACTCAGCTCAACACTCTGTAAAGAATACACTTATTGGCCAGGCATGGTAGCTCATGCCTATAATCCCAGCACTTCGAGGGGCCAAGGCAAGAGGGTCACTTGAGCTCAGGAGTTGAAGACCAGCTTGAGAAACACAGTGAGACCCTCATCTCTGCAGTTCTTTTTTTTCCCCCTCCGGGTGTAGTGGCATGTAACTGTGGTCCCAGCTACTGAAGAGGCTGAGGTGGGAAGATTACTCGAGCCCAGGAGGTTGAGGCTACAGTGAGCCATGATTGCACCACTGCACTCCAGCCTGGGCAACAGCGTGAGACTCCGTCTCAAAAAAAAAAAAAAAGGAATGCCTTATTCATAAGCCTCTAGTGTTTTTTCTCAAGCAAGGTTAATTCCTCCCATCTTTATTATGCCTTTATTCTTTCCACAGAAATATCACAGTCAGTCTTCCTGACTGACATAGTTTTATCAAATGATCCTCCTTGCCCTCTCCAAGAATGTCACAATTTTGTACAACCAATCAAAAGCAACACTGACCCTTTGCATTTAAAAGCCTCGACAAAACCATAAAATTCATTCCTAGTAGCCTCTAGTTATCTCTCACTTAACCTTTTACGACAGTTTTCCAGATGCCATCAGTGAATTTTTTCCAAGTTGAGTTACAAGAATATCACAAACGATCTACTGTAGAATATTCTATTTTAAAAGTCAGAAGGCCACACCACACAATTTAAAAAGTCATTGAAATTCCCCATCTGAAGCCTTGGCCAACTGACATTCATCACACAGGACTTGTGTTTTTCAGTCCTTTTCATTCCTTACAATATGATTTCAGCAATAAATCAATAAATATATTGTCTCTTCTGACTGATTTCATTGGAAAGTTTTTGAGAGATTTGGATGAGTCAACATGTTGGTATTCCCATTTCTAGCTGCAGCTCCACCGCCGAGGATATATAAGTAGATGTTAAAAGAAAATATAATAATATGCATAGTACACATAAAGTGTTGTTTTAGCATGAATTACTTAGCAATAATTTGTTAACCTTGGTTTATGGTTCATGTACCAATCATGTAATTGTGTCATTAAAAATACTATGCTAAGCAGTCAGCACCAAAATAACAATTGATAAAATGATTATGTTTTTCTCCATAAATGCTAATGAAATTATTATGCCCATTAATAAGAACCAGGGCTCTCTTCAAGAACCAAGTAATTACTGTGTAGTATGATTTACACAAAGCCAGATGGAGTATTACATTATCCACACTTCATGAATCTCTATGAATTGCCCTATTTGGTCTATATATTATCCATCATTTCTCCACATGAAAAAAGTAGAATGAATGAGAATCAAAGAAGGGTAGAGCTAGAAAGACCCTTCTGTGTTTTTAAGTTCAAAGCCCTGTTTTTGAGTTACAGAAACAGAAACCAAAGCTGTTCAGCAGCCAGCTAAGCTAAAGCATTTGGTAAGTGGCACAGTCAGAACTAGACAAAAATCCAATCTCCCAATTCTCTTTCCATGGCAGCATCCCAGCTTTATTCATACATGTGCAAATTAATGCATTTTTTTCTTTTACACAGTAGCTATGAGTTACTGTAACACCTTTTAAAAGGTTGTCTATTTAGGGTATTTTGCTGCATATCATCCCAAAATTAGAAAAATCATATTCCCTGATAGGTCCAGGCTTGCTTACTGAAAGATGGGACTGGATATTTCATGGACTGGGCTCTACCTGTTTATTTCTGCTGCCTTGTGGGGTACTACCAAAGCCTGCAGTATATTCCAAAAGCTTCAAGATACCTGGCTGACAGCACATTTTCCATATGCTAGAAACACAGAGACTGACTATGTATTATTAAATGGGATTAGAAATAACAGAAGTGGTAAAATGTTTTCCTAAACTACAGAAATCTATCTTCCATTTTTCTACGGGGCATGGGTCTCTAGCCCAGGGTTTCTCAACCTTGGTACTACTGGTAATTCTTCATTGGTAGGGTCTGACCTGTGCAAGCTAAGATGTTTTGCAGCAACCCTGGCCTCCATTCACTAAATGCCACAGCACTCCCCTTCCAATTGTGACAAACAAAAACGTCTCCAGATGCTGTCAAATGTCCCTGGAGGGAAATCCCTCTCCTTCACTGAGAAACACGACTGCCAACTAGACAAAGAAGCTTGGTCATTTTGCCTTGGAAAAGAATGATCAGCAACTCACCAAGAGGGTCTGGGAAATGCCTATCAGATAACAGATTATATTCATCTTCTGAGGTTAACACCTTGCCACCGGCTGGAAGGATTCGGCTTTTAGGAGCAGCTCCTCTCTGATAGGCCTGGGGAAAAAAAGGCATACAGGAATGATATTCTTTTTCCCTGTTTTAGTTTTGGAAAATGTCAGGAATATAAAAAATAGACAGATTCAGATACCCTCAGAGATAGCAATCCCCATACTATGTTATTGAGTTACAGTTATTTATTCAAAAAATATTTTAATACTTCTGTGTGACGGTCACAACATGGTAAATCAGAGTCCCTAATCTCAGGGAGATTCACTGTAGATATGTTCTTGGATGTGGAAAACATAATCTCAGTAACTTCCAGAAAATCCATATCACATTTACCATTTCAGATGCTAACACCTGAATCATTCTGATAATAACCACAAAGGCAATGATTACACGAACACTGCACAGTGCTTGGTGGCTGACGTGGGCCACATATGATGACTAATGAGTCTGTGGAACACATAGCTGCAATGATGGTTACCATGGATTTTCATCAAAACATTAAAATGTTGGCATGATAAAAATATGCTACACTTTGCCCTCAGATGTGAAACTGTTCTGCAGTAAAACGGTTGGGATGGAAGTACAGCACTGTGATATCAGAACAAATTCTGCCCAGCAGACAAGAAGCTCTGCTATTTGAGACACAGAAAAGAGGCACCAGGAATTGCTAAAGCAGTTTGGTAAGCAGATATGCCCACAAGGACATACAGATAAGATAAAATTTAAGTATATGCATCTGATGGGAGGGCTTAAGCCAAGGCAAACTTTTGAAACTAGTAACCTAAAGGCAAGTTGAAAATTGAAACCAAGAAACTGAGACCCAAAATCTAGAATGTATTCTTGGAGATAACTAAATAATGTTGATCTGAGCAACATAGTCAGAGTAATGATAACACATTCTGCAGCAATAAGCCAGTGAAGACATCCAAACAAAACAAACTCTCAGATATCTAAAAGGCTTGTCTTCACACTTGTAACCACCACCAATCAACTGCTTAAGCATGTCAGGGAACCAGAATATAAGAGAGAAGAATCTAAACTTGTATGATATTAAGAAGATTTAGAAGCAATTTTGATTTAGATTGGATGGAAACGTGAATTGTATTATTAGTTATAACAGGCCCCAATATTGACTTTTATAAGCATTACACCATTTAATTCTCAAAACGGTACTACACATCAGATGTTATCTCCATTTTTCAAATGGGAAACATGAAGCTCAAAGAGACCGAATAACTTTCCCGTGGCCCAGCAGTGAGTAGGTGACACATCCAGGATGCATACTCATGTCTGTCCAGCCCCAGTCCATACAAAATAGAAACCAGTTATCAAGTGAGAATGTTTCACTCTTCCTGTTTAATTGCCAGCCAAAATTGGACTCTAAATAAAATAATAGACAACTTACAGGTACTTACTGCATAACTCTTAGATACAATTTTACAAGATATTTCTACAAATTAAAAAAACAAGATATAGATATAGGTGATAGGGAGGAAGGCAGCAAATCACACTGCCATGTGTGTACCTATGCAACAATTTTGCATGTTCTTCACATGTACCCCAAAACCTAAAATGCAATAAAAAAATGGAAAAAAAAACCAAACAAGATATTATTAAAACTTTGAGAAATTATGACAAACTGCATGGGCTTTAAAAAAAATTCCAAGTTTTAAAAAATACTTGGTTATTACCAAATTCAGTCACCACCTCTTAACAATCTGAACAGGTGCAGTGAAAAACGATGAACAAAGAAAAAACAGTGTAATGTATAAACTGCAAGCTGAGAGAGCAAGGATTTGATTCAAAATGAAAATGAAACTTCAGTTAGTGCTGAATGCAGTGAAAAGCTCTAATAAATCCAAGAACAAGATCTAGGGCTGTGTCCTCCCAGTGAGTTAGTAGTAATCATACCAACAACTGCTCCACATTGGGCTCCAGCTTTACCACAGGCCCAGCCATATGCCCAGCCATATGCTAATCGCTTCAGTACATTCCTTCACTTATTCCTCTCAACACCATGGCAAAGAAACCACGCTCGCCATTTTACAGATGAGAAAACAGAGGCTCAAGATTTATAACTTAGGCAGGGGGCATATCTAGTAAGCGGTAAAGGTATGAGTCAAAGCCTATAGTATGAACCACATTACGCTACATGGTCCCTCCTCAAGCTCCTCCGAAAGGACACTCTAACGGGCCATACAAAACATAAGGTGACTTGTTATTATCATTATTTGTAGTGTATTGATACTTTGTTGCTAAGTACAAATTAAGTGTTAAACAAATCCTAATATTGATAAGCAGAGAAAATATTAGCTTAATAAATATTGAAAAGAGTAAGTCTACCCAAGAGAGCACTTGAGCCTTGCCTGGTAGCCTGTGAAATAAGCTTGTAGTATATTTTATTTCTATTTTCCATCAGAAATGGGAAGGAAACAGATTGGTCTGTCAGTCTGAAGCCTCTTCCTAACAGTTTAGCATCAGGAGTAGTCCTCAAAGTGCTCTGTGAAGGTTGTCTTGACTATCCTTTTTTTTCTTCTTTTTTTTTTTGAGACGGAGTCTCACTTTGTCACCCAGGCTGGAGTTCAGTGGCGTGATCTCAGCTCACTGCAACCTCCACCTCCTGGGTTCAAGTGATTCTCCTGCCTTACCCTCCCAAGTGTCTGGGACTACAGGAGCACACCAGCATGCCCAGCTAACTTTTGTATTTTTAGTAGAGATGGGGTTTCACCATGTTGGCCAGGCCAGTCTCGAACTCCGCCTGCCTTGGCCTCCCAAAGTGCTGGGATTACAGGCATGAGCCACTGTGCCTAGCACTCTTGATTACTCTTGAGCTTAGAGGCAGAGAGCATAGTTTAAAAGCTGTTACTATTCTTCGCTGATAAATAGTAACTGTTCATTTCAAAAGGAGCTTAAGGGTCTATGTAGACTAAAAAATGTGTACAGTATGAGATCTGGAAGGATACTGGGATCATTTGACCTAACTGTCTGGCTTAATTGAGGCCTGAAGACAAGAAGTCACTTGTCAGTGAGTTCACTTCTAGTTAATGGCACAACTTGACCTAACCTTTGGTTTGCCAAATTCACTGCCTGATATTCTTTCCCCTATACCACACTACCTCCCTACATAAGGAAAGAAATGGGAACCAATAACAACTGAAGTCCTCCCAGGTGCTGGATGCTTTATTCACATTATCTCATTTTCTCCACATTTTACAGACAAGGAAAATAATGAGATAACCAGAAAAAAAAGTTAAATGAAAAAAAAACCTCCATGGGAATAAAGTATGTGAGGTGTTCTGAATTGCTAGGAACCCAGGCAAATCCAAGAAGATTCAAATTTAATAACAACCTATGAAATAACTCCCCAGCCACCTGTCATGCACAGGGCTTCAGAGTGGGAAGACAGGGATGCAGAGCAGAGCTGGGGAGACATCAGGACAGTGGCTGAGAAAGACTTCGAGGCTGAATTATCATAGGAAAGGCTCGTATGCCAAATACTGGTCCTTCTATCTTTATACACACTTGCAATCACTTCTTCAAAGTCTGTCTTGCCACTAGACTGCAAGCATCTTATCAACTGCTGTACACCCAGAACCTTGTGTAACCCTTGGTATGCAGTAGGCATTCAACCAATATCTGTTAGCTGAAATGGGTACCTACATGCATGAGTGCTTATTGAATGAATCAGTCTCTAAGGAGAGGGCACACCAATCAACCCAGCCAAATTTTTAAGAATAGTGCAAGAACCAGTGGTAACAAAAAAGTGTCTTACCTCTTTATTCTCATAGCTCTCCACAGCATAATCATTTTTAACTACAATATATCTTTCCTTCCACTTCTTTATGTCTTCAGAAAATTGTGACAGCTCTGCTTCGTACAAAATAGTTCCAGGCGTCAATGGTGGCTTAAAGAAGATGAATACAATTAACTATCACAACAAAAGATAACATACCTTGCTACCACTAAGTTATCCATGATATTTCAAGGAATATTTTAGAAAACTATCTTCCGGGAAACTTGCTTCCTCCTCTCCCCCAACAATTTCCCTTTCCTACTCCTCTTGACCCAATGCAAATATTTGTGTTATTAGTATTTTGACGATTTTCATTTCCCTCGATTATGCTATAGGAACAGAAGCATATAGTAGAAGAAATGACAGTAATAAGGTTATTATGTCTTGTATCTATGTGACACTCAGTAAATGCTTGATAAACTCTATGGGAGAGAGGGAGTGAGGCAGGAAAATGTAAGTGTGAATATCTACCTGGACACCCTGAACATGTCTCAGGGTTAATCCCCACAAAGCAGGAGAATTAACAGGCCGTTCCCCTATTCATTACACCTGAGGATGTAGCCTCCAATGCTCACTGGTTTTCCTACACCCAAAGCAATGGGCCCCATTCCATGCTAGCCAAGATCATGTTTGCTGTTTGCTTAAAGAACAAGCAGGTATGAAGCTAGAACACCTCAGTTCTACCTCTCCTACTTAATAGTTTCAGGATTTCTCATTAACGATGGCGAAATATGTGCTATACGGCCATTTCCATTAGATTCCTAGTTACATCTTCCATTGGGTTAACTGTGTAAGGATAATGCCCATCCTGTTTCATTGTGCAGTTCTCATATTATTTCCAAATATACAAATGGGCCTCTTGTCTTTTACATGTCACTGAATTTAATCTATTTCCCCTTTATTAAAAAATCACAGTGCCTTCAGAAACTTACTCCTCTACTTTCAAGTAAAATTTTAAATGAACATACAGAAAAAAATTGATATGCCAGTCTCTTTTAAGAATCATCTAAGGGATGAAACGAATTCCCTTCCAAATTCCAGTGCTTAATATTCTATCCTGACAGATAATGAAGCAGTCTCCTATCTTGCTTCATTAAAAGGTAAGAGAGAATCTCTTCTCTTTAAATGAGACTAAAACCATGGTATAAGCTGAATTTTGTAGTTCTTACGTGCAGCTTTTCTTAAAACCTGGGCCATTTTATCAACTGATAAGCTTGTTAAAAATGGGGCTTCACCACATACTTACTATATCAGAATTTCTGAGGCTGTGGGCCAGAGTATGCATTTTAACAAGCTCCTAAATTTTGAGATCACTGTTTTATGACGGAAAGCAATCAGTTATCCCTATATATTCATGCTGCTAAATCTATTGATTAACTTCTCAGCATTATGTGACTCACTTATCACTTATTCTCTCTTGAAACCCCTTCTTTTTTATTTTTAGTTTTTAAAATTTTATATTCAAGGGGTACATGTATATTATGTGTAAGGGTGGGGATTGGGCTCCTGATGTACCCATTACCCAAATCTTGAGCATTGTACCCAACAGGTAATTTTTCAATCCCCACTCGCCCTCCTACCTTCCCCACTTTTGGAGTCTCCAGAGTCTATTCTCTCCATCTTTATATCCATATGTACCCATTATTTAGCTCCTGCTTATAAGTGAAAACAGGTGGTATTTGATTTTCTGATTCTGAGTTAGTTCACATAGGATAATGGCCTCCAGATCCATCCATGTTGTTGCAAAGGATAAGATTTCATTCTTTTTCAGGACTGTGGCATCCTGTGGTGTATATATACCACATTTTCTTTATCTGATCAACCAATGGTGCACACTTAGGTTGGTTCCAAGGCCTTGCTATTAAAAACAGTGCTGTGATAAACATATGCATGCAGCAGTCTTTTTTATATAATGATTTCTATTCCTTTGGATAGATACCCAGTAGTAGGATTGCTGGTTCAAATTACAGTTCTTTTTTAGTTATTTGCGGTATCTCCACACTGTTTTCCCTAAAGGTTGAACTGATTCACATTCTCACTAACAGTGTATGAGCGTTTCCGTTTCTCCACATTCACATCATCTGTTATTTTTTGACTTTTTAATAATAAAATGACATTAGTAATTTGATAGGAATTGAATTGGAGCTGTATACTGCTTGGGGAATATGGTTATTTTAATGATCATGATTCTTCCAGTCTTGAGCATGGGATGTGTTTCCATTAGTTTGTGTTGTCTACAATTTCTTTCATCAGTGTTTTGTAGTCCTTATAGAGATCTTTCATCTCCTTCGTTAAATGTACTCCTGTGTGTGTGTGTGTGTGTGTGTGTGTGTGTGTGTGTGTGTGTGTGTGTGTTGGGTGGGGGTGGCTATTACAAATGCAATTGAGTTCTTAATTTTGAAGCCCATTTTTATTTGCCTTCTGGGATATTATACTTTTCTGATTTTTCTCCTATATTAAGAAATACAGACTGTTTCTTCTTAGTCCATTTTGCTGGATCCTTCTCGTTTTTCTGAAGGGGTCAATGTACTATTTCTTTTCTCTGTCTATATTCTTTCCCTCTTTCATGGCCCATGGCCTTAATACCAGTTATAAGCTAACAACTTCCAAATTTCTGTTCTCCAGCCTCAATCCCTCTGCTGAGCTCCAAATAAAAACATTCAATGGCCTATTCAACATTTCCACAGGTGTATGTCAAACTAGCATCTCAAACTTAACATGGTCAAAAGGGAACTTGTGATCCCATTCACCCCGATTCTTCCTTCTAAGTAAAAGACAACTCCATCCACTTATTCGCTCTGGTTAAAAACCAAGAAGTCATTACGGATTTCTCTCTTCTTCCACTATCTCACACCCAATCCAACAGTATGTTCTGTCAGCTCTATCCTGAACACTTCTCTTCACAACCATGGCCATCACCACCCTAGTCCAATTTGGCATCATTCTTCCCTTGGATGCTACAGTATCTTGCTCACCAATTTCCATTCTCCCCTCTTGCCCCATAGTCTGTTCTCTACAGAGAGGCCAGACAGATCATTTAAAATCATATATCACTCTGGGCCGGGTGTGGTGGCTGACACCTGTAATCCCAGCACTTTGGAAGGTCAAGGCGGGAAGATCACAAGGTCAGGAGTTTGAGACCAGCCTGACCAACATGGTGAAACTCCATCGCTACTAAAAGTACAAAAATTAGCTGGGTGTGGTGGCGGGCGCCTGTAATCCCAGTTATTCAGGAGGCTGAGGCAGGAGAATCACTTGAACTTCGGAGGCAGGGGTTACAGTGAGCCAAGATTGTGCCACTGTACTCCAGCCTGGGCCACAGAGCAAGACTCTGTCTCAAAAATAAAATAAGACTCTTGCTTTATTTTTCTTTTTAGCATTTGTTATTATCTGATGTCACCTGATTTTAATTTGTTTACTGTCTGTTTCTTGCATGTGAATATAAACTCCAGGAAGGCAGAGAACTTGCCTTAATTCCCCAGTTCTTGGACTACAGCCTGGCACATAGTAGGTGCTAATCAACATTTGTTGAGGTGGTGGTTACTTACTATAAGGGAGCAAAGGCATAAGAATAAATTAGGGGATTCAAAGAGAAAATCATATTTGACCAATGACCAAAATGAAAATGCCTGTAGCGCAAGGCACTGAAATAACTTTGAAAAACTAAACTTCACTAGAGTAAGTCAAATTTTCTGGTAGCAAAGCATCCATGTGGGAAAAATACATAGCAATATTGGATTCATGCCAATTTCCTTTTTATACGATTTATATCAGCAACAATAAATCATACATTCTAACTTCCAGGCAAATATAGCTTTTTGAGCATGAAATGACTTCAGAGCAGAGTTTTTAAAACTGCCATTCAAATCATTGTTTATTTCAGAAATATTGTGTGCCATATAGCTTTCTTCAAGGGGAAAATCACGTAAACCAAATATCCATGGCTTACCTTGGTCTTCAAAATCTGTGATGTTAAGTCTCTTTGCTGTTCCACTTCACTGCGCACATGATTACAGAAAGCCACAGAATACTGACGACTGTAGTAGGGAGTGAAGTTTTTGATGGCAGCCTCAGTTTTCCCTAGAAAAATATGGGAATTCGAATTCTGAAGTATAGCACAGAATATACACCAATCTACATAGTTCCAAAACCATCCCTCCAGTCTCTCTGTTTCCAGTCCTCCAGTTGCCCCTGTTTCCCAGGGATTTGCCAGTAGCCTGCGTTCCTGGAGAACTTGGATACCTGCTGCACAGGCTCGATCTCTCCCTCCCCTTCTGGCATCATCCTGAGAGGCTTCACAGAACCTAAGGACCATCCATCCAGCAACCTAAAGAGTTTTGCTTTATTTTATGTCAATGATCTATCGCCATGGCCATAAACTCAACCATTCTTCTAATCCTTCTAAGACCCCTCTTCTACCTGCCCTCTCCATTTCAACTTGCCCTTCACTCCCCTTGACCTCTAGTCGTTCAGCTCCTCCTTTCAAACAAGAATCCCAGTTCTGCCCCTTCAATTCTGCATGCACATCACTCCCTTTTTCTTCATTTCCCTGAGGCTCCACCTCTAGTCTTGTGACTCACAGTCCTGGAGAAAATCAACAAAGTGTTTCCTCTCACTGTGCTCCAATATTTCTGGTTTAAAATTTTTTGTGTTATTCAAAGCAGTATATAACTACCATGAGATAGAAGGGGAAACTTTGGTATAAGAGCCAAGAGACCTGAGTTCGGGTCCCGATTCTAACTGTGAGGCAGAAGCCAGCTGTACAACCTCAGTCAAGTCATTCAACCCTAAAGCCTCCCGCATCCTAACTGTAAAGGAAGGTGCTCACTAGTCCACACATTTATCTGGATCTGCGTGCCATTGAAGTATAAGTACAGTACAAAAGTCCAGCTGCCTCAAGACAGTGATCAGAAACTGCAATGTATTAAATAATCTCTCAGCACCAGAAGTAAATCAAACTGAGTATGAACCATGTTGGGGAAGCTTGAGGACTTCAAATGGAGGGACAGGGAGAGTCAGACATCTGAAGCATTCTTGTGCCTTTCCAATCTGTACTTAGCTTTAGAGAGTATGGGGGTTGCAAAGGAGAAAAGAGAGAAGGAGGAATACAGGAGAAAGGGTGTAGGAGCATTCTCATGCAGATTAGAAACCCTCACAACATTTCAAGTACTTGTTGCAGGGTACAGAAAGAAACAAAAGCTTCACTGACTGCACTCACAAGCAATTAGTCCACAGAACAGGATATATAGCTAGAGGAAAAATAAACCCAATGTAATATTCCAAAATATTTTAAAATACTTTCATGTGAACTTGACATCATTTTTTGCTTTTAAAATTTGGTATTATAGTCAATAGAGAGATACTAAAATATAACACACTGGCAAGATCTGTTTAGAGCTATAGTATACATAAAATTTCAAAAATAAGTGAAGAGTTCTAACCACATAGATTGAGGTACTCAATAGGAAAGCCTTGAATCCACAGCAACCCATTTCTAAGCCTATAGACCCATAGCCAAGGACACCTATAGTGTATGAATACTCTCCATATGCAGATAATCCTACTTTTGTTTGGGCATTTAGGTCTTATAATGCCCATATGAGGTAAAGAGGAATTCTTTCATATTCACTTAATAACATGACATTTACTGGTCATGTTTATGAGCTTTAATAATTATCACTTGTAAGGTGCTTTGAGACCCACTAATAATAGATTCTGTAGAAATCCAAATAAAAGCTCCTATAATTTGAATCAGGCATGTTTTTGCTTGCTCTGTGAGTTTATGGTATTGCAATTAATCAGTATTTGCATAACACTTTAATATACTCAGGCTTTATAATCATCTAATTGGTTATTATGTTATCAGCTTTTATGCAGTGCAATTCTCTATGCTTGTCTATAATTTTCTTACATAGGAGTGGGACAGTGAGGGAATTCCCACAATGAGAATGAATCTCATTTACTAAAACATAAAAATTATGAATAAATAAAATTTGCCCTTTAGGTCCAAGTAGCCAGTTTGGTCTATCAGAAACGTAGCCTGTTAATTTCTGATATTTACTTTTGTACTCTTGAAAGCACTTGGATTGAAATGAAAGGAGGTGGATGTCATTTTATGATGAACTCTATAAAGCTTTGAAAGCTGATTTTCTGCCACATCACCAAGCCTCCCCCAGGGACGCTGTGCTTCTGATGAGGTGCCATAATGCTCTCTTCTGATGTATGAGAAAAATGCTTCTGTGGATTTGAATATCTGCATACTTTCCCATTAACACATCATCCACCAGGTAGCATTTATAAAGAAGCAATTGCAGTTTCCTTACGTAATTAATCTAACAACTAGTTCAAAATATGTATGAAATAGCTAACAATATCACATGCTCTGGGAGGGTGGGGAATAACCTAAAGTTATTCGGCAAGTCTATCTGGATTTTAGATTAAAACCTATCTAAATCCAAATAAATAAGTACCCAATGTAGGGATGCTAAGACTGAGAGCAAAGTCTGTGTTGAGGCAGGGGACAGTCTGGCTTGGTGGCTCATGCTTATAAGCCACCACTTTGGAAAGGTGAGGCAGGAGCATTGCTTGAGCCCAGAAGTTTGAGGTTGCCATGAGCTATGACTGCACCACTGTACTCCAGCCTGGGAAACAGAGCAAGACCCCATCTCTAATTTTTAAAAAAATAGTGTGATGTTGGAGCAAAATACCACTGTGGTTAGGAAGATGGACTCTGGAGTCAGATAGACAGGTTCAAATCCCATCTCTATTACTAACCAGCTGTAGGATCTCATGTGAGTTACTTCTTTCTGCTCACATGTTGAAGAAAACAAGAGTAGCAGCCTCATAGGGTTATTCTAATGATTCCACACACTTAATGCAGTAAAGTGCTCAGCACAATAGCTGGCACATATAAAATGTTCAATAATTGATCATAATTAAAAGGATGATGATCATGGTGATGAGGGTGTCCCTTGGGCAAGCACCAGGATAAAGTCTTCAAGCTAAACTAAATAATTAAGGAGAAGAAAAAAGTAGGTTGTTTACTGTAACTCTTGCACTAGGGCCATCCTGCCCTGCTGTACACAGAAGAGCTGCCCCACCCATCGCAGGTTCTAAAGAAATACAATCTACATTTTCACAAAGGTTCAGCATAGAAGGCCCTCAGTGCATTCCCGAATTAAAACCAACTAAATAAAACATCGACATTGACGAACTGAAGCAAAAAAGTGTAAGTTAGGGGCTGTGTTTCATTGAGCTTTTCTCTCTGAGCCTCAATTTTCTCACCTGTAAAATGAGGATAATAAGATGCCCATATCACAGGGTTTCATGAGGAGCAAGTAAAATATTCTGCATATTGAAAACTGTCTAGGACAGTGCCTGATATATATTAGTCAATCAATCATTTTTGACTCCTATTTAATATTCCACAATGAAAACATTCAAACAAGTGAATCAGCCCACAGCGGCCACACAAAATAACTTCAGCTGAAACTACATTGTTCATCGCAGTTTTCAAGATTCTTAAGCAATGAATTATCTTCATATCCCTGCCACCAAATTTAGTATCACATTCTCTTTCCTAAATTGTTTATAAAACACAGTGCCAGGTCTTCTACTGAAAGGAGGTTACTCAATAATGGAAAGACTAAAACCAATGGAAGGACTTCTTCCACATTTTGGTATATCAGCATTTTTGGCACAGGCGTGTTTCTCTAATCCTACTTGTTTATTACAGCTTGTGCTGGGCATTGCGTTAGTGCAATTCACTTGACCAAGCTGCTCATAACACCCTTCAAGGTAATCATCACTGATGCTAAAAGAAGCTGCTTGATATGGTTTGGATCTTCTGTCCCCTGCAAACTTCATGTTGAAATGTAATTCCCAGTGTTGGAGGTGGGACCTGGTGGGAGGTGTTTTGGTCATGGGGGCAGATCCCTCATTAATGGCTCAGTGCAATCCCCTTGGGGATAGGTGAGTTTTGGTCCCTTGGTTCACTTGACAGCTGGTTGTTTGAAGGGAGCCTGGCACCAACTCCTCTCTCTTGTTCAGCTCTTGTCATGTCATGTACCTGCTCCTAGTCTGCCTTCTGCTATGACTGTAAGCTTCCTGAGGCCCTCACCAGAAGCACATGCCAGCATTATGCTTCCTGTACAGGCTGTAGAACCAAGAACCATGAGCCAATTAAACCTCTTTTTTCTTTTCTTTCCTATCTTTTTTTTTCTTTTTTGAGACAGTCTTACTCTGTCACCCAGGTTTAGAGTGCAGTGGTGCAATCACAGCTCACTGCAGCCTTTACCTCCCAGGCTTAAGAAATCCTCCCATCTCAGCCTCCTGAGTACCTGAGACCACAGGAGAGTGCCACCACCCCTGGCTAATTTTTTTTTTTTTTTTTGAGACAGAGTTTCACTCTTATCCCCCAGGCTGGAGTGAAGTGGCGCAATCTTGGCACACTGCAACCTCCACTTCCCGGGTTCAAGTGATTCTCCTGCCTCAGTCTCCCGAGTAGCTGAGATTATAGGAATGCACTACCACACCTGGCTAATTTTGTATTTTTAGTAGCGACAGGGTTTTACCACGTTGGTCAGGCTGGTCTTGAACTCCTGACCTCAAGTGATCCACCTACCTCGGCCTCCTAAAGTGCTGGGATCACAGGCATGAGCCACTATGCCCACCCAAAACTTTTTTCTTTATAAATTACCCAGCCTCAGATATTTCTTTATAGCAATGGAAACAAATTATTAACACACCTCTTTGACAACTCTGTCCACATAACTTGTAAAATTAAGAAAAATATCTACTGACCCCCTTAAAGCCATTAAATCTATATAGGCTCAAAAACTCAACATTCATTTGACTCTTTCTCCCCCATTCCCAGATTCAGTCACCAGATGCTGCCTCTTTTATTTCCAAAAATTTCTTCAATCCATTTCTTTTTCCCCATCCCAACCACCACATCTTTAATCCAGCGTCTACTATCTCTCAATGACATTTTTAAAGTATCTCAGGCCAGGCACAGTGGCTCACACAATCCCAGCATTTTGGGAGGCTGAGGTGGGCAGATCACTTGAGGTCAGGAGTTCAAGACCAGCCTAGACAACATGGTGAAATCCTGTCTCTACCAAAAACACAAAAATTAGCTGGGCGTGGTAGTAAATGCCTGTAATACCAGCTACTCGGGAGACTGAGACAGGAAAATCACCTAAGCCTGGGAGGCAGAGGTTGCAGTGAGCCAAGGTCACACCACTGCACTGTAGGCAATAGAGCAAGACTGTTTAAAAAAAAAAAAAAAAAAGAAAGTCTCCTAATCTACCGTACCTTAGCATCACAGCAAAAGAGGGAAAAACAAACAAACAAAAAAAAACTTAACTAGCTCTCAGTTCTAAAACAGGAACAAAAAAGTGAAGAGCAGGAGAGTGGGAGGGGGAGTGCCACAGCTGATACACAGATCCTGGAGGATTATGGGGAATGAGTCAAAGCTTGATGTGTGCAGCAGAGGCCAGTTCTGAGAAGTAGCTGGAGTCCAGGGCTGATGGGGCAGAACAGGAGAAGCTAAATCAAAGCTGGCCACCTTGGTCCCACTCAAAGATAGCACAAGTTACAAAAAGGCCCAGATGTTAGAGTGGGGAACTATATTTCAGAACCAAATCTTGGCACTGATGCTACTAAGATACTCTTTTGAAAATCATAAGGGGCACACCTCATTAGTCACAGAAGCACAGCCTTCTGGGTTGTCCCAGATTGGCAGCTTTCATTTAACATGCTGCTGCAAGATCATGCCACTATCTTTGTAAAAAACATCTTCAGTGTTTCCCCATTGCCTAGGGTAGTGATCCCTTGTCCTAGCACCAAAGGCCTGGGATCTTGCCTCAACTGTCTTTACTTCCCACTTCTTTCACTGAACTTAAGCCTTCTTGCCCCTGTGCATACCTATGCCTCCTCGCCTCCTTTCTCCTCCTAAGACCCCTGCCAGCCACCTTCAGACCCTTCAAGCCCACATGACAGTCCCAACCTGAGTAGAAGCCTCTTTGGATCGTCCCAGCTGGAAGCAATCACACCTTCTTTGGCATTCTCCCAAAATTGTATACCACTTTTACTACAGCTGTTCAAATACAGCTTATCTCTCCTCCAAGGGTATATTACGTTTATATACTCAGCAAATATTTGTTGAATGAATGAAACAATGGCTGAATAAATATTCAGGAGTAAACCAAATTACAATACATTCTATCAACAAAACCCATGCCAATGCCCCAGGAAAGGAGAAACTATTATAATTTTCAAGTTTTCAGCTTGAAATATTGATAATATTGATTGATAATATTCAAGTTTTCAACTTAAATATTAATGACCAAAAATATACACTCTTGGCTAGGCATGGTGGCTCACACCTGTAATGCCAGCATTTTGGGAGGCTGAGGTGGGAGGATCACTTGAGTGCAGGAGTTTGAAACTAGTCTGGACAACATAGAGAGACCTTATCTCTACAAAAAAAAAAAAAAAATTTAAAAATTAGCCAGGTGTGGTGATACACAACTGTAGTTGCAGCTACTCAGCAGCAGTGGTGGTGGGTGGTTGTGGTGAGGCAGAGGATTGCTTGAGCCCAGGAATTCGAGGCTGCAGTGAGCTATGATCATACCACTGCACTCCATCCTGGGTGACAGAGCAAGACTCTGTTTCAAAAAAATAAATAAATAAATAAATAATATATATATATATATATATATATATATATACACACACACACACACACACATACATACACACACAAACATATACACACTTGAAATTCAATTCATATCTGTTTACAAAAAAAATCAGACTCTTACAAGTTAATTCCTTTCAAGTTTTTAAATGAGTTTTGTCCATGAAATTATTTGTGGGAAATAATTTACAAACGAAATCCTTTCTCGGCTTGTCTGTTTTCCTTAACCAATCTGAAACCATGACAAGTATAAGGCTCTGGGAAAAACTTTTATGAAGTCTAAAGAGCCTGACAAATTTGTGTATTTTCTTATTCTACAAGGTTCTTTTAAAACCAGTTCCCAGTCTTGAAACAGATCAACTCAAATCTACTGTTTATCAGCAGTCTTTCTTGGAAGATACTATTTATAGCAGATTATGCGTTGTTCCCCCAACATTCTCAGTGTCATCACAGCTAAGATACATTCTACAATCTTCTCGCAAATATGCAGCTTCCTATTTCAATTACTTTTAGAAAAGCACAGAAATGTACTCATTAAGTGCAAAAAGAAATAATCCAAACACTGTTTTTACCACATTTTCTGCTAATCTTTTTTCAATTCTTTTTAAAAATAGTTTAGACTGTTATAATTTATATCTACATTTTAGCTTTGGTTTTTCCTGTAACATTGCAAGAAAAATCATGATTTTCAGATGTTACATTTTTATTGCTATTATGAAGGAGAAACATAGAAATAAATAAAAATAAGTTTATTTTAACCAGGTGGTTATTTCCTGGCAACTGAGGAAAATCCACATAGGAGAAGATTAATCAGGCCACTGGCACAGTTTCTTAAAAACGTTTCAGGTGAAGATTAATTTTGAGAAACAAGACAAATGGTTCTAGAAAATAAAATAGACTTAATATTTATAAAATAAATTACAATATCCACTATTGTTTATTTTCACCAGACTTTCTCAAATTATAACACTTTAAAAGTCCTGATGAATTATAACATCAGCTACAGTCTTAGGTCGCCAAGTACCATCACTTTACACCTTAGGGTGAAGAAATTGGAAATCCCAATTCACAATACAGAGGTGTACAAATCTAATTACATAGAATAATGCCCAAGGACTCTCTTTTTCTTCTGGTAAATGCCTTAAAGAATGAGGATAAATTGGATTCTCCATAATTGAACTGAAGTGGGTGTATGTGTGTTTTTAAAGCACATTTATTATTAGTGTCTGAGAGTCAGGTTTTTGAACAGTCTCTCCCAGGAAAAGGCAAAATGATTCATGGGCAGCATTGATTCTGCGGCCTCCCCTGCAGAAATGCCACCTTGAGTTAAAAATAAGAGATATAAAAACCAATTTAAGTTCTCTGTGATTTACTTTGAATATTAATCCACAAAGAGAAACACACAAACACTTATTCTCGCAAGAACTTATATGAAATATATCAAAGCAGAGCCAGGACCCTCCTAGGGCTCAGCCAGCATCTGGACGGAAAGCAGGTATGCTTAAGAACAAACAATAAAGCTTTGTTTCCTGCTTCCCAACACTTACCCTCCTAGAGGTCCCAAATTCTGTGAGTAAAACCTGCAGGAAACTTGCCCTGAGACTGTGAGAAACCCTAAATTCTTCCCAAATCCTGTTCGAAAAGCAAGCCTAGTATCTTTAATCTGGCCACAAAGCTTAGCCTATCAAAAGCATTCAATGAATATTAATGTTCTTACAGATGCTACATAAGAGAGTATATACCAGCTCCAGTGGATAAGCAGAAGCAAAAACAATGTTTTCTGCAAATGACCACTGAAATAAATTACAGTCCAATCAGCACTATGCATTTACTAGAACAATATCTTCACAGGTTAATATAAGTAAGAGAAATGGGAGAAGACAGGCAAAGAGGAAAGACATACTTCCATCTGATGTTACGATTCCCACTACCTTATTCCACAGAAAAATTAAAATCCCACTGTGGTCAACTTTTGCAGAGAACAGCTTTCTAGAACTTTAAGACCTTAAGTCTGGTTTACTCTTTTTTAGGGGAGGAAACCAGTAGTGTTGTTAGAAAAATATATATGCCTACACATTTATGTACACATCTTACTTCAGCTGTAAATAGATGGAAGCTGACTTAAAATTTCCTTCCATTCCACTTGGAAGAAGTGCTTGGAAATTTTCAAGATTATTTTGTCATTACCTCACAGCATGCCTCCAATTTTCTCATGACACATCTGATGAGACTAAACCTTGTTTATTTTGCCACTTCTCTAAGCTGTCTAATGTCCCTCAAGGAAGTCGTAGATTGGCTGTCTTTTTCTTTACACAAATGAGAAGGAAGAGTTTGAAAAAGAAAATTAAACTAATCTGATACAGCTGCTTTTTTAGAGAGCATCACAAGAACTATGAATTCATGAAGAATAACAATCTTTTTGCCCATTAGACAACCTTTCTTGGTTTCAAGGAAAACATATATTTGAAATTCAGAAACTGAAATAATGAGATTCTCTGCTCTTTTTGTGACTAATCATAGTTATTAAATTTTTTCTGCACACATTTTATCAGAGGCTCTCAGAATATTCCAAAATCTTGAAAATATACTTTGCTTAAAGATTGTAACCATGCAAATGAACACAACATGCACATTAAAAGAAATCAGGCCAGACATAAAATAACCCAGGCAACAAGCCTAGGAATTTGAGTGATTTTCCCTTCCAACACATCATTTTCATTGGTGTCTCCTCTAGGTTTCTCTCTTATTTTCCTGTCTTTTCCTTTTTCTTATTTCATTTTTCTTCTCTCCACACAGATATACATTTGTTTAAAATGCTTGCTTTATATTTTACATTTTTCTTTCTCAAGAATCTATGCCATTAATGTAAAAAAAAATACATTCCTAGATAACTATGGTTTGGGCCCAGATATGCTTGCATTTTGTTGGTTTGGGGATATGTGTAACAGTAAGGAGTGAACTTGGCTAGAAAATGGAGGGTGGCATTGCTAGGCTTGGGAGGGTCCAGGAAGAAGTCTATAAACCATTCAACATTTCTGCAGCCAGCTAACATTTTCTGAAACTATTCACAAGGTTGATAGAATACTCATTAGTGAAAATCACTTTAGCATGCTCTAACTTATCCTCACAAGATTTTGAGAAGTGCCAAAATGGTTTTGACCCACTATCTACATGATTTGGTCAGGCACTAAGTCTCTGGATATAGTTTTTCTGATAATAACCCAAACATCTCCAATAATAAAATCTGACCTAGAACAGTTGAAAATATAGCTCATCACAAAGCCAAATTTCATTTATTTGGCAAACTAATGATTGCCAGTCACTGGATCAGTTAATCACTAAATTTAAATGTTCCTAAGTAATGTATATTAGTAAAAAATTACCCCAAAGCTATGGTACATTTGCTCTAAAAATAGAAGCAAAAAACTCCACCTGAAAATCCAATAGTATTGAGTATGTAGACAGTATGTTCATTAAAGTCACTCCTTTTTCCTACAGAAATTGCTCTTCCATAGGTGAGTTCACTTAGCGCTTAATAAATGTGCTGGATCCTTGTGATATCAGCTCTGCTTGGAGTCTAGGCCTCATAGGTGAAATTCACTTACTTCTAACTAGTCCTTATATGAACCAAGGAGATTAAATATGAAGTAGAACTGTAAATAACTGAGACTACATTCCACAATCCACCTACAAAAGCAACTTGAATTCATCTGGATGGTAGCAGGTAGTATAGACATGTCAACACCAATCACATTTCAACATCCATATGCTGATGAAAAGATCAAAGAGTACAGACCTCTAGAGCTAGATGGGATCATAACGGTCTTTTTTTCTAATGCTCTCCTATTTTCAGATCAAGAAATTAATTGATCCAAGGTCACAAAACTAGTTAGTAATAGAACATTTATGAAAAAAAAAATTTAAAGATTAGTGACAATTTTTAAAGAGTTTTCTTCTCCATTAGCACTACATTAATTTTTATGGAGCAATTCAAGCACTTTTTTAAATTAATGAAGGTATATAAGTACTCTTTAGTAATAAAACCTACATTGTCAAGAAGCCTTGTGAAATGATCTTAAATTTGGGTAAAAAGATGTTGTGATGATTAACTTTATGTGTCAGTTTGAGCCACGGGATGCCCAGACATTATTCTGAGTGTGTCAGTGAGGGTGTTTCAGGATGAGATTAACTTTTGAATGGGCAGACTGAGTATAGCAGATTGGGCAATGTGGGTGGCCCTCATCCAATCAGTTGAAGGCCTGAATAGAACAAAAAGCCTGAAGAAGAAGAAATGTTCTCCGTCCTGAATCCCTTCAGTTTGGACATCGGTCTTCTCCAGCCTTGGGACATAGACTAGAGCATGGGTTCTTCCTGGGTCTCCAGCCTGCTAGTTTTCAGACTAGAACTGCATCACCGGCTTTCCTGGGCCTCCAGCTTACCAACTGCAGACCTTGGACCTGTCAGCCTCCATAAGTGTGTGGGCCAATTCTTTACAACAAATACATATAATACATATACACACACACACATATATCCCATTAGTTATGTTTCTCTTCTCTGGAGAACCCAAATAGAGATGCAATCAACTAAAATGCACTATTGAGTCTCAACAAAATTATCAATTTATTTCACTTAATGTATATTAAACTGCTGCATCAATAACAAGTTAAAAGCAATGCAAATATCTAGTGCTTCTATGTAATAAGTTCTAAAGTTTGCCAGTAGAATCAGCATGCCACTGTGTTTCACAATACACGCTGAAATACATGGAATCTGTATTTAAGACATTACATTAAGTGATCTATGAAAGACAGTAAAAGCATTTGGCTCAGCTTCATCCCAGTTGGCAGAGGTTGTCAGCAAAAAGGCAAAGACCCAGAAGAGCTCTGGGCACCAGGGAAACCAGCTGACCTTATATGAGTACCGCCCCTTAATCTAATTCAGGTGTTCCAATTAAGTTGCATCACTGTCTCAATTAAAGCTGCAGTCTTTGCTGGCTAATACCATAAGGCTCCCCGGGAAAATGCACTAATTAGGTAGATTTTCTTATCTACTAATTAAGAATCTGTTTTGCACAAAATCAAGGTTAAAAGGTACTGCTATGAACCAGTCCCATCATCTGCATGTTATTTAAAAAGTCTTTAACAAAGTTTCACTGGTCTCTGCTCTGTAACCAACTTTATATATGCCAAGAGATTGAGATACGTTGATTTAAAGACCACTATAACAAGAGTTTGGTGTATGTGTGTGTTTTCTTTAATTAAGAAACATTTCAGACAGAATAATAAAGTGAATAATATATATACCTACTACTCAGCTAAACAAAATGGTAATATTATGCCACATTTGCCTCAAAAAATTTTAAACAAAACACTACAGCTAAATTTGCAACCCCCTCTGCCCTGCCCCACAACATCACCAGGCACCACTATGTTAAAACTGGTGTGTGTTTACTCCTGTCCATCATTTTAGACTCTTACAACATATGTATGTAAATACATAATATTATCATACATGTGTTCAAGCTTAATTCTACCTATCATTCTGCAGCTTGTTTTCTTCACCCACATTATATCTCATATACAGGTGTAAATACATATATACACAAATGTAGATGGTAGATTTTATTCTAGTTTATTTATTTTAACTGTTATTTATTATTCTAACATATACTACAATTTCTTTCCTTCTTGATGAACCTCTCACGCATTTCCTCTCTTTTTCCTCATACAGTCAATGCTTATGTGAACCTTGGTGCATGAATCTCCTGGTGCATATATACAAGTTTCTCTAGTGTGTGTGTTACGAATATAAGGGCAAAGTGTGAGCATCTTCACCTGTACTTCATATAGCAAAACTGCCCTCCAAAGTGGCTGTGCAATTCACATCCCATAGCAGGGTATAAGAGTTACCGCCTCCCACATCCTCAGGAATTCTCAGCACTGTCTCACTTCCACATTTTTGCCTATTTCAATGGGTGAAAAATGGTGCCTTCATTTGCATTTACTAGTTAGGTTGAACAACCTTTCATGTATTTACTGGCCATTGATGTTTCTTATCCTGTGACTTCATAGCCTCTCCCCATATGTCTTCTTCTTACTGACACGTAGGCATTGTTTATAAATTTAGGGTGAATTATGTCAAGTCCTATGGAAAAACAATGCTGGCACTTTTATCAGAATAATATATTTATGATTTTTATGAGACTGAAAGCTTTTTCATAGTCTCAGACTGCTGCTAGTTGTATAGCATTTATGTGCAAACTATGGAAAGGGGTCCCTTCTTCAGGGCAGATGCAGGCAGCCCCTCATGAATAGAGAATGCAACATGGGCTAAAATCTAGATATATTGTTTCTTTTACGTACATGGCATATTTTTATAGGTGAAAACCAAACCAACATTCAATAATATTGGTTCTGCAAGATAAGAATACTACAGAATTCAAATCACTGAGTCAAACTTAAAACATTGGGAGAACAGGAAGGGCTGCCTCCATATAAGAGCAACTGTTATTTTCACATTGCAAAAAGGAAACATTTTGAAAGTAGATGCCC
>PVKV010002528.1:59572-166123 GCA_004027835.1 Alouatta palliata
GGATGGTCTCGATCTCTTGACCTCGTGATCCACCCGCCTCGGCCTCCCAAAGTGCTGGGATTACAGGCGTGAGCCACCGCGCCCGGCCTAGATGCCCTCTTGAACCAGGTGAACTTCCTGTTGGTTGGATGTAGATAAGATGGACTGCTCCCATGGATGCAAATTTGGCTTATGGTGCAGTTAGATTAATGGCTGTCATCTGTCTGCATTCCCCCCAAATATCAACCATTAGCGGTTTATACCAAACCATTCTCAGAGGGCCCATTTTGTTTCGGTCCTACCACCCGAAAAGGAAGACATCTAGGCTTTCAGAAACATCTGAGGAGAGCTAGTTCAAACTCAGCATAGAGCAAACTTTCAATTCTTTCCCTCAAGACGACTCAGTCTCCACTGAACAAAGCTGGATTCACAGTGGCACAAGATTCTACTTCAGAAAGCTGCAGGTCTAACTCCTCATTAAGTTGGTTCTACTACATATTAATTATATGACTTTGGGCAAATCACCTTATCTCTAGAACACATTTTGCAGATGTGGAAGCCATCTGCTCATCTGCTTTTTTTAAGGGAATATAATGGGATTCCTTCAGAGTACATGAAGCTCGCAAATAAAAGATACACACATTCCAAGAAAGGTTATTACTCACAGAAGCAAAAACATCACATGCTAATAAATGTGGTGTCTACTAGAAGCGTTGTCTAATAGAAATTTGGGGGATGACTAGTGGCAGTACCATGGCCACTAGTCATATGGGGGGGCTACTGAACACTTGAAATGCAGCTAGTGTGACTGAAAAAAGTAATACTTTTTCTTCTTTTCTCTTTAGTTTTTAAAATAAATTATATTATGTACAATTGAGGATAACAATATGATGTTACCGGATACATATGGGTAATAAAATGGTTACTGTTGTGAAGAAGATTAACATATCTCTCATCTCACACAGTGACTTTTACAAAATGAATGGTTTCATTTTAATAACCACATGTGGCTAATGGTTACCATATTGAGCAGTACCTCTCTAGAAAACCTTTCATGTCTTCATCTTAAAATAGGGATAAAAGTCACCGATCTCAGTGTTTCCTTTGTCTTACTGGTTGTAAGATTATCCTCAGTTGCCTGATAAAAAGTAGAAAATTCCAATCCCTACCTCAGATCTACTGAATCAGATTCTACCTGAGGGAAGCCAGAAAACTGTGTTTTCAGTATGTTCCTCCAAGAGACTCTTATGATGAGGCTGATTTGTTATATTCAATAGCATTGTAATGAAGAACAAATCTGACATTTGTAAGCATTAGCAAGATGCCTGGGTCTGTACAATCACAGAGGGAGAAGATTCTTGTTCTGGAGAAGTTAGTTTGCACTGACATATATGCTCACTAGTATCAGAGTACCCACTTCAAAACTCTCTGAAGAATAGAAAGATGGTGTGTAGTACTTCCGCGGTGATGGGGGAGATTGTATTCCGGAATGCTGAGGCCACTCGATCAGTTTTCCTTTGTTTTGTTGTGATGGAGAGGAATAGAATAATATATAAGGTATGACTCTGATGATGGGTAGCTTGAAGGATGGATGACCTTGACTCTATTTGATATGGTAAATTATTTTTTAAATCTATGGAGATAAGAGAGAACTACTAATGTGTAACTACACATAAATGTAATTTGAAAAACAGATGTAAAAAGGAGAGAGAAAGAGACAGAGACAGAGAGACATAGGTTGAAAGAAAACTGTATAGCAAAGGCTTCCTTAATGTCAGGTTGTTGACTTTATGAAATAGAGAAAACAATGATCTCAATACGATTAAAGAATGGCTTGTTGGCAAATGGCCTGGATTCTAGCCCGTTCCTGAATGAGCTATTGTTTCGAGGAGCATGTTATATAACCACCACAGAGAATTCTGGAATTTCAATATAGTTTCAGAAATCCATGAACATTCCCATTTTGCAGATGTAGGAGTCATCTGCTCATCTATTCCCCTTTATGGAATACAGTGGGATTCTTCCAGATCACTTGAAGCTCTCCAAATAAAAGATGTAAGCATTATAAGAAAGAATATTACTTGCAGAAGCAGAAACATCATATGAAAATAAAGGTGTCTATTATAATTTCTGTGAGCTCTTCGCATGAAGGAATTTGATCTGGATAGTATAAATAGATACCATTGCTTTGTAACAAAGTTATCAATGTAGGGGAATGAAAAAATGGTAATGAGGGAAAGAAGAAAGCTGCAAAAGGTAAATACATTATTTATATGTAATGCTAAAAGCAGCTTAGGTTGAAAACTTTACTTGAGCTTACATTTTAAATTTTCACTTTATTTAATTGCAACAGGTACATGATAATGTTAGACTAACTGTAAATACTTAATTTTCACTTGACTACCACAGTAGATGGGGGATAAATTAGCTATGAGCAAAAAAATCCAATTCATTAACTTCCCTTTATCCCTTCTGAATAATGTGTGTGTGTGTGTGTGTGTGTGTGTGTGTGTGTGTGTATCTCCAAATGAATTATATGCAACTTGGCCAAAGTTTTAAAATGAGGGGGTTTTAAGTAAAATATTCAATTTCCAGGATAAGACTGAAAATTGTTTGTTGCATTTAATATAACAAAATAAAAATATTTTATATTTATAATAATATGACAAAAGTAAATATTTTTATTATTGAAGGAATGACTGTATGAATTAATAAACTACATATATATGAAAATATGATGCCTGGCCCATAACATTCTTTTCTTTTTCTTTTCTCTCTCTTTTAAACCTGCTATTCTACTATTCATTCTTTCAGCCTTCCAAGCTCTTGCCCCTCCTGATTTCCCTAGCCCCTAGAACCTCTCCAAGTTTTACTTCCTTCACTACTTATCCCTGATGTCCAGGATCCATGGTTGATTCATTAATACCAGTCAAGAATATTTTTGATTTTCTTATCCCTAAGAAAATCTTTCTTCAAAATCTGCCCAGCCAGTATCTAGCCACAGATCAATGTAACTGCCCATTTTCCCGGCTGCTTCTTGCAGGATTCCCAGCAGTACAGAAAACACTGCAAAGCTGTGCGCTCGGTTCCACTGCAGACAAATGAGCCTCAGCCTGGGCTGGACCTACTGCTGTTCAGAAAACTTTTTCTTATCCTCATGACTGTCTCTTCCACTTTTCAAAGCAGCTCTTGCATCTTCAAAAGTACTCTTAAACTCCCTTCTCCTCTCTCCCTTTACTCAGACTTCCTCTTTTAAGAAAATGGGAAGGGATAACATTGGGAGAAATACCTAATGTAGGTGATGGGTTGGGGGGTGGAGGCAGCAAATCACCATGGCGTGTGTATACCTATGTAACAATCCTGCAAGATCTGCATATGTACCCCAGAACTTAAAGTATAATAATATATATATAAAGAAAATGGAGGTACAATAAGTTTCATTTCTCTTCTATCCACCTCTAAGTTCATCTCATTATCTACCATACTTTTCTCCTTATGGCCACTTCAAAAGGAAGACCTCACCAATATTTTTCTTCCAAACTCTCACCACATCAATTATTTCCTGTTTCTTGAATCGCCATTGTCTTCCACGTCACTGGTTTTCACCTACACATGCATTCAAGTCCTGTAAAAGAAAATTACTCATCTATCTCTCAGGCAACCGCCCTCTTTTTTTCCCTTCACCACCAAACCTCTTGAAACAATATCCTGAATCCATTGTTCTCAGATTCATCACCTCTATCCACTTCTTAATCACTCCCTCTCTCCCTTAAAAACACAACCCCACTGAACTGCCTGTACAACTCAATGACTCCTACATGTGTGTTTGCTATCCCAACCTCTCCTAGATCCCTGCCATATATTTCCAACTGTCTCCTGCTGAATAACTCCATGTGAAAGTCCTGACAGGCACTTCAAACCTGCTCCCCTATCTCAGTTAACAGATTCACCACCACCTGGGTGCCTGCAGTAGAAACCTCAGAATCATCCTTTTGGACCTCCTCCTTTCGGTGCCACAGTCAGCAAACCCTGCCCTTTTGGCCTTGGGGATCTCTCTCAAAAGCAACCTTGCCACCAACGATTGGTTCAGGCCCTCATCTCTTACAAAAATAATGACTGCTCCCCTTTCAACCTCACTCTTTACACTACAGCAAAGGTAACACTGGGAAACACATAACTGGTCAGGTCATTCCCCTGATAAAAACCACCTTGGGTTCTTCCAGGCTCTTCTCAAGTTGGTCCCAACCCACCGCTCCAGCTTCTCTCTCCTCTATTCACAGACCCTTGTATGTGCTGGTTATGGCACATTCCCCACAGCGGTTAAGCACTGCACATCTCCGACCTGCCTGTACTGTTCACCCTTCCTGGAACCTATAGACTCAGATAAATTCCTATTCATCTGCAAAGTCAAATTGCAAGTATACCTTGAAGCATCTCCTGAATTCTCCTTACCCAATGTCTTCATCAGAATTAATTGTTACCTTTTCTATATTTATGCAGTCCTGTATCTGAACTCCCATTTTTCCAAAGTCTACACCATAATGTAATGTAGTGATTTATTTACGTGCCCTCTCTCTCCAGTATAGCAGCTCATTGAAAGTGCATCACTCGTCTTTGTTCCTGAGAGCCTAGAGTGGCCAGTACGAGGCACAGAATTGATATTAGCTCTACAGCAAGTGCATTTTCCCTGTCTACCCTCCCAACATCCTCCACCATCAGAATAAAGGGAATGCACATAGAAAATTAATTTGTCACACAAATGGAACATTTACACCAATATTTAAACTAGTAAAAAACCTCTAAAATTCTGTAGAAAACTCCATTCCAAAACTATTCTTTTTCTTACAAACTGTGAGTTTATATTTTCTTCATTAGAGAACCAGAAAGACTTCAAATAAATATTAAGTTGTCAGAAAGGTTCATCCTAAACTAATATGTTTACTATGTAGTGATTTAGTATGAGACACATTGAAAACAAACAAAAAAAGATAAGTAAGTTAAGCATTTAAATATCTGGTACAAACTGTCCTGTGCTGACCTACAGATGAATCAAGGTGACCTGCTGGAAGCAGCCTTGAGTTCCAGGAGAGGAGTTCCCAAAGGGAGCGTTGGAGTGTTTGATTCCTTGTCTCCAAATCCCATGTGAAGCTTACTGTCATGCTGGAAGCAAGGCATCAAAACTATATGTTTACAGAGAAAGTTTTGAGGTGAAAATTTAGATTAAGACCATGTTTATATGGCACAAAATACTTGGTTGACTTAATCTGATTCAGTGTAAAGGGGAAAATAACCACATGTATAACAGTCTGAATATCAGAAGTTATTTACTTACTGCAAAACCAAAACACACTCAGATTTGCTTTGGAAATAATTTTAAAAGGAGAGCATTAAGAAGAAAGGAAATGAGCTGCTTTGTCATCTGTTTTGCTGGTTCTCCTGAAGGGCTTCTACGGTACTTTGGACTTGACTCTATTAGGGTAATGGTAACAGGAATAAAAAGCAGCTGCATATTAACTCCCAAAGGGGAAATTCCGTGAACATCCTGGGTAATGAGTATAATATATATGTAAATGTACAATGCCTTCTATGAGTCATTGGCTCTTTAATAATCTCCAGATAACAACAAAAAAATGTTTTTAATAACAGGCACTCCAAAGTAACTTCAAGAAGAAGAAACTTTCTTTTGTTGGGGGCTGAGGGTCGGAGAGGTGTTGGGGATGAAAAGTCTTGTCTCAATCAATTATCCAGGGATAGAAAGAAAAAACTATATAGTTGTTATAATTTTAAAAAATAAGATGTGACACCAAAGCCAGGGAAATGAATGAACAGGAAATGAAGCAAACTTTAAAGAGGAAGTGGGTTTGAGCCTTCAACTGGAGGACATTGAGGAGGAGGAAGCCTACGAAATGTGTAAAAATAAAAAATCAAGGCTCTCATCTTAAGAAAGAAACTCAGAGCCCATGACTAGATTATCAAAAAGATATGGAAATACAACCAATTAATGTTTTATGGCTATTTGAAGAGACCATAAGAAGACATAATAATTGACACATAATAGTTGTATGGATTAATGGGATACAGAGTGATATTTTGGTACTTGCAATGTATAATGATCAAATCAGGGTAATTAGCATACTCATCACCTCAAACATTCAGAAATCCTCTCTTCTAGCTATCTGAAAATATACAACAAATTATTCTTAATTATATTCACCCTATGGTGCTATAGAATGCTAGAATTTATTGTTCCTAGTTATAATTTTATATCCTTTAACCAACCTCTCCCTATTCCCTCCACCCTTCCCAGCTTCTAGTAACCACAATTCTACTCTCTGCTTCTATGAGATCAACTTTTTCTAACTTCCATGAGTGAGAACATGCAATATTTATTGATATCTTAATTATTATTAAATTTGGTTATCAACTGCTTTCAAGTTATAAAAGTCTAAGCAAACAATAATTTTCTCCCACCAAAAAGAAATGTATTTTCTGATCTAATTGTGTATAATAAAATATAAGAAAGTGGTAAACTCGGAGAAGTAAGATATTGTATATTTTAAATTGAATGCAACCATTAAAAATATATTTGTAGGCCAGGCATGGTGGCTCACACCTATAATCTCATCACTTTGGGAGGCTGAGGCAGGTGGATCACCTGAGGTCAGGAGTTTGAGGCCAGCCTAACCCACATGATAAAACTCCATCTCTACTAAAAATACAAAAATTAGCTGGGCGTGGTGGCACATGCCTGTAATTCCAGCTACTCAGGAGGCTGAGGCAAGAGAATCGCTTAAACCCAGAAGGCAGAGGTTGCAGTGAGCTGAGATCATCCCATTGCACTCCAGCCTGTGCAACAAGAGTGAAACTTGGTCTCTCTCTTTAAAAAAAAAAAAAAAAAAAAAAAATCTAACATCTAAAAAGACATCATAAAGTAAGCAAAAACAATAAAAAAGTGAATACAGACTTTTATAGAGAGATCACAAAAAAGTAAAAGAAACAGAACCAGCTAACCAGAGATGAAAGACTGAAAGAAAATATACCAAAATTACAAGTGATTGTCATTGGGTAACAGGCTCATAGATAAATTTCTTTGCTTCTATTTTTACAAAGGGGTGTGATTTTAAGACATATTTCATTTTAAGTGGATAAGAAAGAATTTTCTCCAAAGAAACAGTATAAAGTAATAGTCTGTTTAGAGAGCACACAATATTTGCCCAACTAAAACTAGTATATACCATTAAGTTAGTATGTAAAAACCAAGACAAATAGGTGGCCATCGGCTGCCAAAGCACAGCATAATCAATCCAATAATTTCAAGAGGAGTAATCAATCAATAGTAATCTCCAAATTAGTATCAATTCTGCCATTATTTTCAAGAACATTCAAATGGTTATAATAAAGCAATTGATTTAGCTGAACTATGATTCTGTGCTCTGGTTATTTTCAGCCATGTAGGCTCAATTTTAAAGAAGCAGTAATTGTATAATAATACCAGCTGGGGCTCATTTGTTTCTCTATAAAAGCAAATGCTTTTTGTATTGTAATTATAACACACAAGTGCTTTGAAATACACATGTTAATTACATGCACATAATTAAATTGATGAGAGTAGAAGGAACTACTCTCCCTACAACTATACCTTCACCACTTATCTTTCACATCTCCTTCTTTTTTTTAGTTTTTAATTTTTGTGGGTCCATAGTAGGTATATATATATTTATGGGACACATGAGATATTTTGACACAGCCATACAATGTGTAATAATCATGTCAGTTTAAATGGGGTATCCATCATATCAAGCATTTATCCTTTCTTTGTGTTACAAACAATCCAATTATACTCTTTTAGTTGTTTTTAAATGTACAATAATTATCGTTAACTGTAGTCACCCTGCTATAATATCAAATACTAGATCTCATTCATTCTCTCTAGCGACATTTTTGTACCTATTAGCCAACCCCCTTCACCTCACCCACTACTCTTTTCAGCCTCTGGCAACCACTGTTCTACTCTCTAACTCCATGAGTTCAACTGTTTTAATTTTTAGCTGCCATAAACAAGTGAGAAAATCCAAAGTTCTCACATTGGGGGCCTTTTCATACACCTGTCTGCCATTTGTGTGTCTTCTTTTGAGAAATGTCTATTCAGATCTTGTTCCCCCCTTTTTTTGGTTTTTTTTTTTTTTGGTGTGTTTTTGTTTTGTTTTGTTTTTGTTTTTGTTTTGAGACAGAGTCTCGCTCTGTCACCCAGGCTGGAGTGCAATGGCACAATCTCAGCTCAACGCAACCTCTGCCTCCTGGGTTCAAATGATTCTCCTGCCTCAGCCTCCTGAGTAGCTGCGATTACAGGTGCTCACCACCACCACACCCCGCTAATTTTTGTATTTTTAGTAGAGTTGTGGTTTCACCATGTCGGTCAGGCTGGTCTCAAACTGACCTCAGGTGATCCACCTGTCTTGGTCTCCCAAAGTACTAGAATTACTGGCATGAGTTAAATCAGATTATGAGATTGTTTCTTATAGAGTTGTTTAAGCTTCTTATACATTCTGGTTATTAGTCCCTGTCAGATGGAAAGTTTGCAAACATTTTCTCCCATTCTGTCAGTTGTCTCTTCACTTTGTTGATTGTTTCATTTGCTGTGTAGAAGCTTACCTTGATGGGATCCCTTTTGTCCATTTTTGCTTTGGTTGCCCATGCTTATGGGACGTTACTCAAGAAATCTTTGCTCAGTCCAATGTCCTTGAGAGTTTCCCTAATGTTTTATTTTAGTAGTTTCATACTTTGACGTCTTAGATTTAAATCTTTAATCTATTTTGGGTTTTGTATATGGCAAGAGATAGGGGTCTAGTTTCATTCTTCTGTATATGGATCTCCAGGTTTCCTAGCACCATTTACTGAGGAGACTGTCCTTTCTCCAGTGTATGCTCTTGGCATCTTTGTGGTATATAAGTTCACTAAAGATGTAGGGATTTATTTCTGGTTTCTCTATTCTGTTTCACTGGTGGATGTGTTTGTTCTTTATGCCTTAATCATGCTATTTTGGTTACTATATCTCTGCACTCTGATTGTTTTGTGGTCTTTTCTTCCTTCCTGTCATTTTATTAGTGAAGATGATTTTTCTCTGGTGGTGTTTTTAATTACTTGATTTTTATTTTTTGTGTATCTGTTGTATGATTTTTTATTTGAGGCTACCATGAGACTTAGAAATAATATCTTATAACCCATTATTTTAAACTGATGACAACTTAACACTGATTGCATAAACAAGCAAAGAGAAAACTAATAAAAACTCTATACGTTAACTTCATCTTTTTAACTTTCTGTTGTTAATCCACTTTTTAACTCTCTGTTGTTGTATTTATAGCTTATTGTATTGTCTATGTCTTGAAAACCTGTTGTAGTTGTTATTTTTGATCAGTTCATCTTTTGTCTTTCTACTCAAGACATGAGTAGTTTACACACCACAATTACAGTGTTATAATATTCTGGCTTTTTCTGTGTACTTACTGTTACTAGTGAGTTTTGAACCTTCCCATGGTTTCTTATTGCTCATTAATGTACTTTGTTTTCAGACTGAGGACTCCCTTTAGCACTTCTTGTAGGACAGGTCTGGCACTGATAAAATCCCTTAGCTTCTCTAAGAAAGTCTTTATCTTTCATGTTTGAAGGGTATTTTTGCTGGATATACTATTCTAGGATACAAGGGTTTCCCTCTTCCCCCTTTGGTACTTTAAGTATGTCATGCTACTTTCTTCTAGCCTGCAAGGTTTCCACTATGAAGTCTGCTGCCAGACATATTGGAGCTCCATTGTATGTTTTTTTCAGTCTGTTTGTTTTTGTTTTTGAGATGGAATCTCACTCACTCTATCGCCCAGGCTGGAGTGGAGTGGTGCAATCTCTGCTCACTGAACCTTCACCTCCTGGGTTTAAGTGATTCTCCTGTCTTAGCCTCCTGAGTAGCTGGGATTACAGGCATGCACAATCATCCCCAGTTAACTTTTGTGTTTTTCGTAGAGACGGGGTTTCACCATGTTGGACAGGTTGGTCTCGAACTCCTGATGTCAAGTGATCTGTCCGCCTTGACCTCCCAAAGTCCTGGGATTACAGGCATGAGCCAACACACACAGCCTCTGTAGTATGTTGTTTCTTTTTTCTTGCTTCTTTTAGGATCCTTTTTTTATTCTTGACCATCAAAGTTTAATTATTGGATGTCTTGAGAAAGTCTTATTTGGGTTAAACCTATAACCCAAGTTAGGTGTTCTGTAACCTTCTTGTACTTGAATTTTTCTTTCTTGAGGTTTGGAAAGGTTTCTTATTATTCCTTTGAATAAACTTTCTACCTCTATCTGTCTGTCTACCTCCTCTTTAAGGCCAGTAACTCTTAGATGTGCCCTTTAGAGGCTATTTTCTAAATCTTCTAGGCATGTTTCATTCTTTTTTATTCTTTTTTCTTTAATTTCCTCTTATTGTATATTTTCGAACAGCCCATCTTCAAGCTCACTAATTCTTGCTCCTGCTTGATCAATTCTGTTTTTAAGGAACTTTGATGCATTCTTCAGTATGTCAATTACATTTCTCAACTCTAGAATTTCTGCTTAATTCTTTTTAAATATTTAAATATCTTTGTTAAATTTATCTGATAGGATTCTGAATTCCTCCTCTGTGTTATCTTGAATTTTGTTGGATTTCCTCAAAACAGCTATTTTGAATTCTCTGTCTGAAAGATCGCATAGCTCTGTCTCTCCAGGATTGATCCCTGGTGCCTGATTTAGTTCTTTGGCGAGGTCATGTTTTCCTGGATGGTCTTGATGCTTGTGGATGTTCATCAGTGTCTGGGCATTGAAGAGTTCGGTATTTATTGTACTATTCTCAGTCTCGGCTTGTTTGTACCATTCCTTCTTGGGAAGGCTTTCCAGGTATTCAAAGGGACTTGGGAGTTGTCATCTAAGTTTTCAGTCACTTCTGCCATATCTGCATTAGGGGATACCCCAAGCCCAGTAATGCTGTGGCTCTTGCAGACGCACAGCGATGCCACCTTGGTGGTCTTGGATAAGATCCAGAAAAATTTCCCGGATTACTGGGCAGTCTTTTTCTTGTCCCTTCCTTTCTCTCAAACAAATGGAGTCTATTTCTCTGTGCTGAGCTGCCTGGAGCTGGGGGAGGGGTGACACAAGCACCTCTGTGGCCACCACCACTGGGACTGCACTTGATCAGACCTCAAGCCAGGCACAGCACTAGGACTCACCCAAGGCCTGTGATAACCACTGCCAGCCTACCACCTATGTTTGCTCAAGGCCCTAGGGCCCCACAATTAGCAGATGCAAGATGAGCTTGGCTTGTGTCCTTATTTTCAGAGTGGTGAGTTCCCCCAGGCACAGAGCAGGTCCAGAAATGCCATCCTGGAGCCAGGGTCTAGAGTCAGACACCTTAGGAATCTACCTGGTACCCAAGCCACAATACAAAATATTTTATACTCTTTCCTCTCCTTTTCACAAGCAGAAGAGTCTCTCCCTGTGGCTTCCACAGCTGGGAATGTGCTGGGTCCCACCTGAATCCAGCACAGCTGAGTCTCACTCAATGCCCGTGGCTAGTACTGGCTGGGTACTGCTGATGTTTATTCAAGGCCTAAGGGCTCTTTAGCCAGCAGGTGATGAATCCTGCCAGGACTGGGGCCTTCTCTTCAAGGAAGCAAGTTCCCTTCTGGCCCACGGTATGTTTATAAATGTCCTCTGGGAACTAAGATCTGGAGTGGAGGCCTCAGGACTTTTCCTGGTGCCCTGTTCTACTGTGTCTGAGCTGGTATCCAGGTTGCAAGACAAAGTCCTCTTTACTCTTCTCTCTGCTGAAGCAGAAGGAAGGAGTCTTTCCAGGAGATGCAAGCTGTGCTGCCTGGGGTTAGGGGAGTGGTGATGCAAGCACTCTCTCGGCCACCTCAGCTGGTGTGTTATTGGGTCACATGTCCCCCAAGTCCACTGGCTCCAAGCCCAGCACAGTAGCAGGACTTGCCTAGGAATTGCAGTCCTTGTGGCCTAGACTGCCTTTTAAGTTTATTTAGGACCCCAAAGTGCTTTAGCTTATGGTGGTGGCGCTTGCTAGCACTCAGGTTCTGACCACTGATATGAGTGATTCCCCTCTGGCTAGGGCTTGTTTAAATACTCCCTCCATGGGTGCCAGCTGAGTTCTGCCTGGCATTGCTTTCCACTGTGACAGGGCAGCACTGAGTTTCAATGGAAAGTCCCTGTGCTCTCCCTCCCCCAAGTGTACAGATTCTGTCTCTGTACCACATGACCACTACCAGTGGATGGAAGACGGGGTGGTACAGGCAATTCAAGACTGCCTCTCCTACCCTCTTTGGTGCCTCTTTCAGAGATAGGAAGTTAAAACCAGGTACTAAGATCACCTAATTTGGGGTTCTTATAAAGGTGCTTTTTTGTGTGAATAGTTGTACAATTTTGTGTTCCTGCAGGGAGGATAATCGCTGGAGGCTTCTATTAAGTCATCTTGCTCTGCCCGAAGTCCTCTTCATTTTTACGTGATACACACCCACCCACCCATCCCTTTGCCCCCACCCTACTGTACCTATACACGTACAAATGAATATAAGTGGGGAAATAACCCAAATGTAATGAGAAGTATAATAAACATGTAAAATACAGTCACTAACTCATTTTTCTTAATAGTTTCATTACATTTGGCTTTTGATTAAAATAATAATTTCTGTTCCTATCTATGATATTGGTGTCATATTGTGTGTCCATAGAAAGTCCCTTCCCTGAAATTCTAGCCAGTCCTTTTCTAACTCCCAAAATACTTCATTTTTCTTGTCAGTGTTATTCAAGTATGATTTACATACATAAATTTCACCAAGTTTAAGAGTAAAATTCAGTGAGTTTGACATATATTTATAATTGTACAACTACCACACAATCATGAAATATTTTTATCACACCAAAAACCCAATCTTAAAAAAACAATTCAAGCTATCTAAAAAAATTGCTTTTATTCCTATTCAAATGTTCAAGTACCCCAAAATCCTAATATTTTAAATGCTTCTAAACAGTGCTGTCCTTTGACTATGTGAGATTTAGTAAGTCTAGTTTTCTAAAGTTTGAAAGAAAGGCCTATGCCACTTACTTTTTTAATGAGTAGCAACTTTCCAGATTTTTTTCACCTCAAAAAAAGAATATATATAAATTTTAAGGCATTCCATTTTTAAGCCACAAAACTCACTTGTAAGATTTTCCCTCTGAATGTAAGTCTTTTTTTCTCCATCATATGAGTTGTATATTTAAATTTAAATTCTGTTTTTTTCTTAATATAACAATAAAACAAGGACTAGCTAATTGCATGAGTTTCACTAATGTGTGGTTAAAAGTGTTGTGAAAGTATATCTGATAGATTAAATTATCATGCAGTGCTAGTAGGAGGATTTGTCAAAACCTACTGAACATTGTACTTGATGCTATAAACATCACATTTCATCACCCAGGCAACTGTAAACCTGCAACCAGCAGATTAGAATGGAAGCAACCCTCTTGAGATAGTAACAAGAGACCAAAAACAGGAATTGAGAACGCTTCCATCCCAAGAAAGCTTCCAAAGGATCAAGACATCAATCCAAGCTGAAGTTGCCCTCTTCATGCTCCCATGACCCAAACTGGCAGAAACAAAAGCAACCAGCATGTTTACCTTCCATGTGTCTCTCACAGGCTTTTCAGGACCTTACAGTTTGCTGAGCTTTTCTTTATCCTCTTTCACAACTTCCTACTCAGTGTTTCTTTTACCAATAAGCGACAAGAGAAAAACAGATAGGGTAAAACTCAAGTCTATCCATCTTTCAAATGATCGGCAATGAAATAAGTCTTCAGGGATTAAACTCTAGTTACACAGCTGAGAGAAATGTTTGAAATCTGCTCAATTCAGATTGAAGGCTGCCACAACATAGAGAGCTGTATCTATCAACCCTCATCTGGAAGATGAGGAGACTGACAGTTTAATTTCTCCTGGCAGGTTTCCCACCTTTCTATTTGTAGGGCACACTCCGCAGCATAGGGATGCCTGAAATGAGCATGTTCAAAGTGATAAGAAAACTGACTCAAAGGGGGCAAATTATGTAAGTTCAGTGATTTCACCATATGCTTTCCTGTATATAAAAGGAGATATGATTTATGAAATGTGGACCATCAAAAGGTAAACCAGACAAGAAGATCATAAAACATCATTAAATAAACTCGTAACTGGTACATGTAATAGGTGGAAGGGAGCAAGGGCAAATATGACCATGATGCTTCTATATATAGCCATACAACCACCAACATGGAAAACAGAGCTTAGGGTATGGATACTCACTACGTCAGCCCCCCTTCCGGCAGAGCCTTTTGATAAGATGATTGTGGTCACCAAATGTACATTATGGTTTTATGACACAGGTTGGTGTACATCATAAAACCAGAGCCATGAAGGGATGTGGTTCAACCAATTAGTCTCAAGTGCTAGAGAAAATACTTCAGCATGAGGTAGACAGTCTGGAGGCACATTTTAAAGGAGTGTGTTTCATTGTTTCTAAGTGTACTTTCTCTTCTCATTTTAACATCCCTTTATTGTGAGCATGTCTTTAATCAATAGGGTCTTATAACTGTCTCCACTACTTGCTATCATGATGTAGTTCCATGTGCACTATCTTGGTCATACCCATTAATATTACCGTCACCTTAGCTAAGATTTACTTATAGTGTTAAATTTAATTTCCATTTTACATGTCTTTACATGTAAGTCAACACTGAGACAAAAAATTATTGTGTAAGTAGAAAAGCATGGACATGAAGTTGCAGGATAAAGTTGATATTAGTGGAATAAATATTTTTCTTTGGAAGAATGACTGCAATTCTGTATTTTATTGCAAAGCAGCAATCAATTGTCTTATAGGTTCTAAACAAGAGGTAAATGAAGTTGAGGTAAATGAATTCTTTGCACATATATGTGAAAAGAATTGTCTACCTTATGCCAAGCCATACAGGAAAGCAGGCAAAAGTGCCAAATATCCCAGAAGAAATGTAAGAAATGTCAAAGCAGTAAGAAGCCAGTATAACCAACTCCTGTGTAGTGCAGCACAGTCATTAAACATAACTGACGGCACTTTTTTCTTAAAGGCACAGAAAACAGTGGTGTGCTTACATCAAATACTATAGTCAGGTTTGACTTTAGCACCCTCTCCATGGTCCTCCCTTCCTCCAGATGTCTCACACACTCCCCAGCTATTTCTGCACATTAGTGTTACCCCTCCCAGGGCTACTAATATTTGAAACATAGCATCTAATTATACTATATACAAGGCTGGTTCAAGCTGTAAAAACGTTTTGCATTATTCCTTGAAATGATCTAGAATAGTGATCCCCAACTTTTTTGGCACCAGAAACAGGTTTATGGAAGACAAGTTTTCCATGGACCAGGGTTGGGGTGGCAGATGGTTTTGGGATGATTCAAGTGTATCACACTTATCGTTCACTTTATTTCTATCATTATTACATAGTAATACATAATGAAGTAATTTTACAACTCACCATAATGTACAATAATGGATACCCTGAGCTTGTTTTCCTGCAACTAGACAGTCCCATCTGGGGATGACAGGAGACAGCGATGGATCATCAGGCATTAGTTAGATTCTCATAAGGAGCATGAACCTAGATCCCTTGCACGCACAGTTTACAATAGGGTTTGTGCTCCTATGAGAATCCAGTGCTGCTGCTGACCTGACAGGAGGTGGAGCTCAGGTGGTAATGCGAGTGATAGCAAGTGGCTGTAAACACAGATGAAGCTTTGCTTGCTCATCTGCTGCTCACCTCCTGCTGAGGCCTGGTTCCTAAAGGGCCACAGGCAGTACCAGTCCATGGCCTGGGGGTTGGGAACCCCTGATCTAGAACACATGGAAAGTCATAGGCTAAAATATTCTTTTCTTTTGTATATTTTCAGATTTTTTAAAAGCTTAAAAGCTATGAATAATGTATAACATAATATTTAAGAAAGAAAAGATTTGGACATACACAAAGAAAAAACTATCTCCCTCTCTATTCCTTGTTAGTGCCAGTCTCTTTGTATCTATTTTTTTCAGTGAATAGAAAAACCATCCCTTTATCCCTGTCCAAGATTGCCTACAACCTTTCTGACAAAAAGAAGAAATACAACAGATGGCAATTATAATGGTAAATTCTCGATAATGCAGAAAGCATAACAAAAACTCCTCCCCTTAAATTTGACTAGAGACAGAGAAATTAAAGAGTAACTAGATAAAGTACAAGCTCCCAGTCTAACAATGAAAAACTTTCAATACTCACAGAATATTCCCAACTTACATTTCACTCTTCCTTCTACTTCCCTACACTCCCACCAAACTAGACTGCCATTCTGCCAGCATGACCTGCACCTTCCCATCTCTGCTATGCCCCTACTGCAATGCCCTTTCTCAAAATCCAGTTCCACCCTTCAGAATCCTGTCCATCCCTTAAAGTCTATTCACTCAACATATTTCAAGCACAGTCTATTTATAAAATACTAAGGATGGGAAAAGTAATTCAGAAAGTCTCTGCCCCAAGGAGGCACCAGTCTGACCTATCTTAATTGCTACATTTTCCACAAAGCCCTTTTGGATCTGCTAAACCACCGGTGATCTCTCCTTCCTTTGAACCCCTTTCTCTGGTATTTAAGAATCTCTGACCAATCCCCTACCATGAACCAGGGATAATGCTGGGCACTTTCACATACATTTATATCATTTACTCCACACCACATCTTCATACACAAATAGGGCCTCCATAGACCCCTGGGCATGTAAGAAAATCGACGCTCGTAAATTCACATCCATGACAAATGCCCTGTTAAGAAATGAAATGTAGTTCTAACAACTGTTGCATCTGGGGTTATTTCCATCAATATTTCAGCAGCGCCCACTTCATCTCATTATTTGTGTGGTTATCTTACTTTCTCTATTACAATGACATTTTAAAAGAAGAATTAAATCTTACACAGTCTAACATACAGTTTGAATACTTGTCATAGAAATGTCTGGTTTATAGCAAGTACTCAAACAATGTTTCATAAGAAAGTTGTATTCCAAGTATTCTGGTGAATGCCAGTGCTGGTTCACAATGATGGGGGTCTGAGAACCAAATGACCTCCCTGACATGGTGTGAAACAGGACATACTGAACCTTTACTGGAAGTTGGAAGGGGAAGATTAGAGCTGTGAGGGATCTCAGAATGCATATGGAAAATCATGAGTTCAAGAAAGAGGCAATAAAAGAATGGTGCTCATCAACAGTGGATTAAATAAAGATAATGTGGTACATATACACTATGTAATATTATATAGCCATAAAAAATAACAAAATTATGTCCTTTGCAGCAACATAGTTGCAGCTAGACGTCATTATCCTAAGTGAATTAATGCAGGAACAGAAAACCAAATACCACATATTCTTACTTATAAGTGGGAGGTAAACATTGAGTACTCATGGATATAAAGATGGCAACAATCAACACTGGAAACTACTAGAGGGAGAATGTGGGGGACAAGTGTTAAAAAAACTAACTATTGGATACTATGCTCTGGGTAATGGGATCTGGGTAATGGGATCAATTGTACCCCAGATCTCAGCATTATGCAATATACCATGTAACAAATCTGCAGGTGTAGCCCTTGAATCTAAAATAAGAGTTGAAATTGACCAGGCTCAGTGGCTCACACCTGTAATCCCAGGACTTTGGGAGGCCAAGGTAGGAGGATCACTTGAGGCCAGGAGTTCAACACAGCCTGGACAACACAGTGAGACTCCATCTACAAAAATAAATAAATAAAAATTAGCAAGGCATGGTGGCATGTGCCTGCAGTGCCAGCTACCCAGGAGGCTGAGACAGGAGGATCACTTGAGCCTGGGAGGTCAAGGCTGCAGTGAGCCATGGTCACACCACTATACTCTAGCTTGGGTGACAGAGCAAGAATCCGTTCCCACAAAAAGAAAAATCAAGTTGAAATTTATTTTTAGACCATCATTTAACAGAATACATTATTTTTTTTTTAAGTTTTAGCAAATGTCATATACTATAGCTGTTAGATAATCAAAGCTTCTGTCTTTGAGATAGAGATTTTCAGAGGGAAATAAAAAATAAGATCTGAGGCCAGAAATGTTGGTTCACACCTGTAATCCCAGCACTTTGAGAGACTGAGGTGAGAGAATCACTTGAATCCAGCAGTTCAAGACCAGCCTGGGCAACACAGTGAGACCCTGTCTCTACAAAATAAAAATAAAAAAGCTGGTGCACAGTGGCATGCACCTCTAGGCCCAGCTACTCAGAAGGCTGAGGTGCGACAATCACTTGAGCCCAGGAGGTCAAGGCTGTAGTGGGCCGTGCCTGTGTCACTACACTCCAGCCAGGGTGATAGAGTGAGATCCTGTCTTAAAAGTAATAATAATAATAATAGTTAAAATAAGATCCAGCTAAAAAAGAAAGAGGTAGTAATCTACTGCTGACCTGATGGAGCTTGGAAGGTCTAAAGCAAGCAACATTTAATACATTGAAATATATTTTTAAAAAACATGTGAAAATGGGGATGAAGACTGGCTCGATCAAGCTTTGTTCATAGTTCTGAGCACAACCTAGGTACCTGGGAAAAAGAAAACCCGGTTGGGTAAATTTCAAGGTCTGAATCTAGCAACACCAACTAAGTCAAGAGTTAGGTTTTTTGTTTTTTTTTAAGCTTTGACCTAAAATCCAGAATGAAAAACAATCCTTTTCCAGGAACTTACGTAGCTGAGAGAGCTCAACTTGGATCTGTTAGATGAGTTTCCCTAGGACTAACGAGCAACAGGCACACAGGTGAAGGCAAATGCAGACTAGTGAGAGAGTTACAGGATTTCAGAGCTGGCAGGAACTGTAGCTATTATCTAATCCAACTATTCTTGTGATAGATGCAAAAAAAAACAGGGGAAAGCTAAGCGTCTATTGAAAGGTTTACACTTATGCTAAACTAATTAAGTAACATGAGCTTGCCACTCAGAACTGACCTCATCCAAATATAACTGTGTTCCCAGATTCCATCGCCGGACTGTGAAAGCCATATGTACTCAAAAGGAGTGCAATGTGCTCTGCTTGGACTATGATAGATGCTGGAATCGGAGGATCCTGAGGGAGAAAAGAACAGAACTCACACATTCCAGGAACGTAGTTTAGCGACAGTCTCCCTGCTTTTGATCCCCTGAAGAGTGAAAGAGCAAGCTTTCCAAGGGAAGTGGGGAGAAAGAGCCATCCAAAGGAGCTCTCTGTGGGGCCTCATATTTCTCATGTTCCTGTATTGTTGTCTCCTGGTGAGTTTTCTGCGACTGCTGTAACAAATTACCATAAACTTCATTGCTTAAAAGAACAGAAACTTGCTCTGCAGTGTTGGAGGCCAGAAGTCTAAGTCAGTATCGCTGGGATGAAATCAAGCTGTTAGCAGGCCCACCTGCCCACTGGCAGAGCCATTCCCTTCAGAGGCTCCACTCCTTGCCTCTTCCAGCTTTGGCGGCTACTAGGACTCCCGGGCTTGTGGCTGCATCACTCCACACTGCTTCAGTCTTCACATTGCGTGTGTGTGTGTGATTGTGCGCACGTGTGTGTGTATGTGTCTAACCTCCCTCTGCTTTTCTCTTATGAAGATATATGTGATTGCACGTAATCTCCTCAGCTGAAGATTTTAACTTAATCACATCTACAAAGACACTTTTTTCCAAATAAGGTAACATTACAGGGATTAGAACATGATGTTGTTGGAGAACATTCTTCAGTCCACTACCCACATTAATAAAATTCATCCCCATGATTAACATAAAGATGTGTTCAAGTAAGGAAACTGAGGGACTTACGTAAAGCCACACTGTAAGACTCTTCTCCATCCTGTTGCTTTCCTCCTATGCCCCTTTCTTCCTTATACAGGTACATTTCTTTATACAAAATTAATGATAAGTTCATCCAAGGAAACAATAATTATCAGGTAATACAAATGACATTAGTATTCACTGCTGACTTCTGTTAGTAGTTGGATTCTTTTTTTTTTTTTTTTTTTTTTTTGAGAGATGAGGCTGGAGTGTAGTGGCTACTCATAGGTGCAATCATAATGTACTACTACACCTTTAAGCAATGCTCCTACCTCAGCCCCCGACTAGCTGGGACTACAGGTGTGTGCCATTTTGCCTGACCCTTAGTGGCTAATCCTAAAATCACTCTTAAGATGGTTCTGGAGGTCATACAACCTTCAATTGTCCCACTAGAACCCTTCTACTCCAGAAAGTGGCACTTCTCCCATTCTTCTCCACACCACCATACAGAAAAGAGTATGTATATTGTTGGCATATTGTTTGGTTCATTTGTCACCATAGTAAATATTTCTTAACTACCTCTCATGAGGCAGACACTGTGCAGGTCTTTGGAGACAAAGATGAAAGATGAGTTCAATGCCTTCAAGGAGTATAGCAGAAATGGAAAATTGCCAACATAGCAAACCTGATGAACGTCATAACAAAATGAAAGCAGGTGTGGGCAAAGCTAAAGCCAAGGACCAACACATTGAGGAGTGAGCTCAGGTTCTTAAAACACAAAGAACCAGTTTCAAATCCCAGTTTGCCACTGACTTTCTTACTGTGTGACTATCAACAAATGATTTAAGCTCTTTGGGCTTCACTTTTCTCACCTGCAAAGTGGAGACAAAGACCACCCACCTTAAACAGCTATGTGAGAACTGATGTAAAGCACCTGACCCACTGCGGGTACAAGGAGCATCTGAGTCTGGCTGAGGGACTGGGGGAGCCTGACAGAGAGCTAAGGCTTGAACTGAAACTTGGCAGGTTTATCAGGCCACTCAAAGCAAAAGCTAAAAGCATGAGATGATTGGAAAGAAGCCCCCAAAGATGAGGCTGGAGAGGTGACAGAATCTCTGGTCACAGAGATTAACAGGGAGCCAATGGATATATTCTACTGGGAAAGTGACATACTCAGATTTGCACAGATATGTCAGGAATGATTTGCAGAACACACACATAAATGAGAGGTAGGAGATCAGTTACAGTTTCATAGATAACTTCAAGCTTCATAAAAGCTTGAAGTCAGGCAGTGACATGGAAATGAGTAAGAGGAGGAATATCAAAGACATTTTGGAGTTAGAATTTACTATTTAGCGGTGGGTTGTTTGTGGCAGCTAATGGAGAGGGAGAGATAAGGATGGCCCTGAGATTCTCGAGTTATGTCTACATAATCACAAAACAAGTCTTTCTCTTTTATTCTTTTTCTTTCTTTGTTGTCTTCCTTTCTTCCTTCCTTTTGTCTTTCTTTTCTTTTTCACTCTGTCTCTATCCCTGTGTTTTCTTCTTTGTAATCAAATCAAATATTTTGTGAATCAAAAAAAAGCAAACTGAGACATAAACACTAAAGTATGTTTAACATATTTTTCAGCTTTCAAGTGGGTGTTTGACATCATGAAGCCACTAAAAATTTATTTTTAAACACTGTTAAGCTTTCTATTCAGAAAATTTAATGATTCTAATGGAATTCTCAAGTTAAAGTGTACTTTTAATAAGAAATTACAGAGGGAAGCATAGATGCCAAATATAAATACAATTTTAAAGATAGAATTTTAGGGCTTGCTCCAGTAATCATGATCAATATCCCATGGCCAGTGGATAAACTGCATCTTTTAAAGCTGGCTTCAGCAGCTAAATTGAGTTACCTGGGGTCAGTTATGTTATCAAACATCCATTGGCTAATTTATTCCTGAAGCAAATTGATTACCATTCCATCTGGAAAGAACTAGGGATTATTTTGACTTATTTGAGAAATCTGCTTGTCTTGCCTTGATTAGCATTCATTCAACACTCAACAAATGTGTACTGAGTTGCTACTATGCACAACTGTACTAGAAGCTGCAGAATTATAAAGAACACAGTTTGGTGCTGACACAAAGGGGAGATACAGCATATTTAGTACAAAGTAGAATGCACTGGACACCACATCAGTGCCATAAACAAGGCTCTCTGCGTTTAAAAGAGAGTGACACAGTTCCAGGGGGAGTAACATGGGAGCAGAAACAAAGGCAGACAAAAAATCTTAGGCAGAGGCAACCGCATAAACCAAAAAGGCAGAAAGTGACAAGGCCAAGGCTGCTCCCCTATTCCCATTGTCCCCACAATACAGCATGCTCCTTGTCACTGAGGCTCCTCTGCAAGCTTCCTTCCTTTCTCTTTGTGTGGGTCTCAAGTCAAACATTACTCCCTCTGAGCAGCCTTCTCTTTTTAGGTAGAATTTAGTTTCCTTTCTGGAATTCACAAAGCCCATTCCGGACACATTTTAAATGCATTTATCACATAATATTAACAGTCACTGCCTGGTTTTAAGTCTCCACTTTGCCACTTGTCACCAGAAGAGCTGTACAGCTGCCTCTACGGACATTGGTGATTGCTGTCTTTCTGTACATGGAGCATCAAGGAGTCATTTCCAGAAGATATTCCACTACCACTAGTAAAAGGAAATCTGTTGCTGCCCTGGGAGGTGGAGGATGGATGACAGTCACCACTCCTTATTGGCGATAGTGAGAAGCTCCATGCAGATAAGATATGGTCAATCAAGCTTGTTGTCTATCTTTCTGGTGACTAGTTCTAGATTGTAATAGTCTACTGAGACATACTAAGCCCACTAATCCTTGATTCAGTACTTAGGTCCTTATGGGAATGACCACACTGCTAGAAGACAAAAGCAGCAGCACTGTGGCACCTAAGAAGTCACAAGCTGAAGACTAGAAGACCCAGGCACACAGGTGGGGTTCTTGTAGGCTTTTCTTCTTAATGGTTAGGACTTTGAAAAGGAGAGAATATTGGGAAAGTGAATGGCTAACTACGAAGAGATGAGTGGTGAATAGGATATTTTCTGTTTGATGTCTTTAGGTAATACAGTAATGGACTTTGGGTAGGGTTGGAGTACATGTCATGAGAACAGGAAAGTCTTAGAGACTATTAAGTGGTCTCCAAACTTAATATAGGGAAGTAAAGAAAGTAGTACTTATATAAAGCAATGCTTATATGGTAACATGAAACCATTTACCATAAAGGTCTGCAGTAATGTCATGGGAAAAAGAATAGTTGGAGAGGAGCCATGAAATTCCTACAGGAAAACAATCGGAATATTGTTTTCCAATTTCCAATTGGAAAACGTTCCCAAAATGATACTATCAAGGTATGATTTATAGTCCTTTATAGTTGTATGGGACCAGTCCAGAGCATGGGAACTTGAGAATAAGGTGGTAAATACAATCTCATAATAATTACTGGGATTTAGTAGTATGCCAGAGAAATATCTATAAGGAAAGGAGGTAAAGAAATACCTCTCACCTGTGTGAAAATCCATGCATGCACCCTAGGTGGTAAAGAAGATGCAGAGGCATTCGCATAAGAATTAAATAAGAGGAAAAGAAATCATATTACTGATGAAATAGGTATTAACAAACTATCTGGCCAAATGGAAGAAATGAGAGATACGTTCTAATTTATTTTACAATGCTGGCACAGAGGCGTGAAACAGTTATGATGGGAAATTTCCACAACGTTTGATTGGAGACTCTAAACTAAAAGCAGTAGGTCTGGCAAGTTACTGCCTGCAATGAATAGCAACTTTTTTCTTTATAGAGAGAGGAAGTAGTCAGGGGAACTGCTACTTGGAGAGATACCAGCTAGCGAAATGAAATAACGAACCATGGATGAAATCAATGATGTCATGTGAGCACGTGGCAGAAACCCTCTTAACCACCCTCTACTCATCCAAGGCTTTTCACTATCTTTGTAAAATATGCTTTAGAAAGTTTTGATAAAGAGTTTCTAAAAATACTGTTAAATCACATGTAGGCAAAACAACAACAAATACAGATCTAGATGGATTCTGTCATCAGATTTCTTTACAAGGTCTTGACAAACTTAAATCAAGACTGAAAATTATAGATGATGCAAAAATGACAGTGTGGAACTGTAAGCAATTTTTAAAAAAAGACCTCAGCCCCATGTCAAAGAGCAGCAAGTGAACATATTTGTTTCATTAACATATTTTAAGATAAAAGATTAAAGATATGGGTATCTTTTTATGATTTGCTACTTTAACTGTCTTTTGGCTAATTGTCCAACTCCATTCCAACAGCAATAGATAAAAGACATTTACCCTGACATTTCTGATAGCCAGATAGAGAGTCGCTGAAAATATGACAAGAAGGCCTGGATTTCAAGAAGGCAGATTTCAAAAGGCTCAGCAGAAACAGAATCATGACTCTGTGGGAAAAGCCTTCTGAATGAGTCAAATAGCATCCATCTGTCCACAGACTATGGACAATTTTGTCTATATAGTCACAGATGGTGATTCCACCAAGGGAGAAAGGATGAGGGTTCCTGCATAGTTCTATTACGACTGCTGATTTCAATGGGCTGGGATTAAAAAAAAGAAAGAAGAGCTTCTCAAGAACAAATGCAAGAGAGTTTTGGGGCTCTCCAAAAATAGGGACAGATAGACTGAGACCTATAATTTATAAGAACAACAAGAAGCATTCTCATGCTTATGTTAGGAACAAAAGGAATACCAGGGAGAAATAAGCCAGATGTTTGGCACCAATGACATCATGTTGCTGGAATAACAAAGTGAAAAGAGAACTGCTCCCCTATTACTTTCGAAATTACTTCTCTTCTAAGAATAGTGATTTTCAGACTTAAAATAGTAGACTAAATATGTCTACAGAAAAAGGAAGCTGAAGATTAGTAAAGAGATTTAAAGTGAGCAGTGAGATGCTATAAAATAACTACAATCCAGCATGCTGAGAAAATTTACAAATAATGCTAAACTGTCATCAACCTGTGGGATGCTGGAAGAGTTGAATGGACAAATGTAGATCTGATTCCCAAAAAGAGAAAAGAGGAAGGATGAATGGAAATGTATGCAGATTTATTTAAGCCTTGCAGCTTAATTATAACACCGGGAAAGATTATGGAGTCAATATTAATGGGGAGGTTTGAAATTTCATGATAAAAAAATATATCAGAAATTGTTTTTAACCTAAAAGCTGCTATCAAATTTACTGAAGAAATAATAGAGATATTTTTTTTAAAAGCAGAATAAAAACTACAATAACTGCTATTGGGATTGGAGGGCCTCACTCTCCACTCTTCACGTTTTCATAAAAAGAAATCTGGAACAACAGGAAGGAAAAGCTGCCTTAAAAGGAGTATATAGTTCTTAACAAAGAAAAGCACTGTTTCTCCTACTGTGATTTCTATTGGATCAAACGACATGTTGTCCAAGCCTTTGAGATCTTTGTAAAAGTGTGACAGTTCTTGTACTCAAATGACTTTAAGAAGGTTAAGTAAGCAGGCCGGGCGCGGTGGCTCACGCCTGTAATCCCAGCACTTTGGGAGGCCGAGGTGGGTGGATCACAAGGTCAAGAGATCGAGACCATCCTGGTCAACATGGTGAAACCCCGTCTCTACTAACAATACAAAAATTAGCTGGGCATGGTGGCACGTGCCTGTAGTCCCAGCTACTCGGGAGGCTGAGGCAGGAGAACTGCTTGAACCCAGGAGGCGGAGGTTGCGGTGAGCCGAGATTGCGCCATTGCACTCCAGCCTGGGTAACAAGAGCGAAACTCCGTCTCAAAAAAAAAAAAAAAAAAAAAAAGAAGGTTAAGTAAGCAAATTGCCTTAGTGATAGAAAGTGATGTATGAAGGTAGGGTGCTGTCATAAAAAGAGGTTTGGCTTCAGACAGAGGAACAAATATTGTATTATTTAACTGATATGAGGTACATAGAACAGGAGAATTCATAGATGGAAAGTGAAATAGAGGTTACCAGGGTCTGGGGAGAGAAGGAATGGGGAGTTATTATTTAATGAGTACAAAGTTTAGGTTGGCAATGATGAAAATGTTTTGGGATAGTGGTAATGGTTATACAATATTGTAAATACACTTAATGCTGCTGAATTGCACACTTATAAATGGTTAACATGATAAATATGTATATTTTCCAACAATAATTTCTTAAAAGGCCTGGCTTTGACCAAATAATCCTGGATTTGAATCCCAGATTCCTGTGCATTGAGCCCCCCTTCCTATACAGACAGGAGCCTTGTGCTGACCAGGAGCCAGGGGCCAGAAGTCAGAGAAAACTGGCTGGGCATAGGCAAGAGGAAGTGGCAGAGGACATGGCACAGGAGCTAAGTGTGAGCCAAGAGGTGGTGCAGAAACTAGGAAGAATTCAGTCCTGGAACAACTCACTAACAAAATAACTGTCCAAATATGAATTGATTGGCTTTAGGAGATAGTGAGTTTTTTTATTACTGGAGTTATTGAAAGCTGCTTACCCCCTTGGTAAGGGCATTCAAGCATGAAATTATCTTTAATGACTTTTAAATTCCCTTCCAAAAGAGCAAGCACTCGATGTTTATTCCTTTACCATAATCTCCTTAAACTATAAGACATAGAGAAATGCCTCCCAAATGTTCCACTTTGAGCAAAGTGGAAAAATAATGGAGAAAAAGAACTCTCAGATTATTTATTCAACGTACTCCCAGATAAGCACATTGGGATATTCAAAAATATGAAATAAAAATAAAATAATCCTTAGGAATAAGAATTATCATAATAGTAATTATAAAAGCTTATGAATTTGTTTTCAAGAGTTCCTTAGGTATATATACGGTACTGAGAAAGGGCTAATTCCAGCACATTTCTATCTGAAACAGGTCTAGATTCAATTAACTCCTGTTCAAAGTATATATGTATTCATTTATTCATTCATTCAGCAAATGAGTTGACTTTAATAGAACAGATATCATGGAACACAAAAAGGGTAGGAAAATGAGTAAGATAAAACTTCTGCTACCAAGACTGCAGACTAGTTACTGTGTTCTAAGAGGTTAGATATTCAGTGTGGCTGATATATTATGCTTCTATGGTGGCCTTTCTTTTTAAAACTGTAATTTTTAAATATTATTCACATTTTGACACCTAAGAAGTAATTCTAAGAAAGTAATCAGAGATTCACATAAATATTTATGCATTAGGATGTTCACTAAAATATCACTTATAATAATAAAAATTTTAAAATGACCTAAATGTCCAACAAGAAGAGAATGGTTACATAAATTATAGGATATACCACAGCCAGCATCCTCCACAGCCAATAAAACTTAAGATTTCAGAGCATATTTAACAATAAGGGAAATGTTTGCAATATAACGTGGAAGAGCAGTATAAAGATTTGTACAAAATATAATCCAAATTTTGTTTTATATGTATATGGATATATTTATATAAAATATTATAAAAAAGAGAAAGAAAATAGATACTAATATTACTTAACAACAGATTGAAGGATCATGGATAATTTACTTTTTTTCTATTTTTCTTCATGTTTTGTGTCATAATTTAGTCAGAATTAATCGTTACTTAAAATATTTAAATAAAAGTAATGGCTTTATGTTAATTTGTGTAGCAGCAAAAGATAAAAAAAGAAAACAAAAGTAATGGCTTTTAATATTTTTCCCTAATTTTCGTTCTAAAATCTTCTGGATTTACTATAGTCTGACATTTGGTGAGAGATTTTCTTTTCTCTGAAATTGGAATATTGTTCAAAGAAACTGGCTTATAGATAAGAATAACTACCACTTACTGAGCCCTAATGAACAGAATACAGAATAACTTAATTCTCACAATAAAATGTAAATTAGTTGTTATTATCCCATTTCACATACAAAGGAACTGAGGCTCAGTTATATAACTTGAACAAAGAGGACCCAAAAATGGACTGCCCTGAATTCTTGTTCCACTCTTTCCATTGAGGCACATGGCCACCCAAGATTTTTTCCTGCTTGTGCAACCAACTATTAAATAAGGGTAAGATATAGCACACTGCACTTCCCTCTGAAAGCAGAGGAGACATTAGTCCTGTGAAAAAATCTTCCTTCAAAGTAACTATTAAAATCGAACTAGTATTATGCTAAGGGGCATGAATTTACACATAATCAAGTGAAGAATCTCAGACTAGAATTTAAGCCTCAGTTTCTCATTGGGAAATTGGGGATGACAGTATCCACAGAAAATTATGCAGTACTGGCTTTGGGTCCCTTCTCTGTCACAGACCAGCTGGAGGTAAGCCTCTTGCACCACCAGGGAGTCAACCGTCACCACCAACATTATTGTTGAGTGAAGGCCAAGAAAGAAACAATAAAAAGATAATTCAATCAAATATTTATTTAAAACTACTCTATCAAGATAATGATTTTTTATTTGCTTTATCTCCAAAATCATTTCAGAAAAACAAGAGTTATAAAAGTAAGAACCCCACCCAACCCCAACCCAAATGAATGCATTCACCCTGTTAACTAGTGCAGAGAAGTCTGTTAATTTAGAAAATGATCTCATGAGATAATATATTGGTCTCTATTTTCTTGACAATGAACAAGGAATCTGAGCCTGTTGGTGAGAAGGTACACAACTTTTTTCCCAGGCCATCCAGATTATTTAGCATAGTGAGATGAAATTTATAAAAGGTATATGAATGATGAGAAGGAGCTAATATAATTTATTCCCAACGTAATTTTCTCCATATTCCTAGGCAGGCAGTCCCTGGACACACTGTCTTTTCACTCCATCATTCTCCTGATATGTAACAAGGGCCATTAAGCTAGGTAAAAAGATGAATTGCTAGATATCATTATGCACGCTTTCAGCAGCCCATGAAATGTACCCAAGAACAATAAAGATCTGATGGCCCGTCAAGAAGATGCTTATGCAAATGAGAACTTCATGATTATATTTCTGCTTGTTCACCTAAAGGCTATCATGAAATATAGATTGAAAAACTTCACTTGCTCAGTAGCATCATGAATAAGAAGCTGGCTTTAGATTAGGTTAGGCTAGAAATGAAAATTCATGGCCAAATGCCTAATTCCGCTATAAAAGAAGACAATAATGGACACAGATCAGCATCCAAGCTTATTTCCTTTGGAAACAATAATTTCATTATATGACAGTTCTTACTGTTCCCTTGAATTACAGTATTTGGTGCTAAAAATTACTTGTAATCCTCAGAAGTAAAATATATTGCAAGTATATATCATCAGCATCTTTCTTCCCTTAAATAGAAAATGATATTTCTGACCTGAATTCAATAACCTTCAAGGTATCCATGAGAATTAAGACAGAAAGAGGTTGAGGCAATGGATATAAGCCATACAGCAAACTCTTCATGCGAGCACGAACTCAGCTCAGTTTTTCTGATACCCATCCTCTTCCTCTTGTGGCTACGTAGTGAATGACACTGTATGTAAGAGTGGGGCTTTGGCTTCAAGGAGAACCATGTGCATTAAATATTAGCTATGTGGCCTTTGCCACAATCTCCCTGGGCTTCAGTCTCACCATCTGCAAATGATAACAGTACCTATCTTGGAGGGTTATTATGAGCATTTAGATGAGGTAACATGTATAATGTTCTTAACCTAGTGCCTGACAGGTAATTAAGGACGCCACTTAACAAATGACAGTGATTATCAGATGAGACATCCATCTGGCTAGCTGACATCTCCACTTGAATCTCAATCTTAGCCTGTCCGAAAGTGAACTCTTCATTTTCTCCCTCAAATGTGTTCCCTAGTCTTCCCTCTTTCAATAAGAGGCAACTTCATTCTTTCTTTTGTTTGGGTCAGAAACCATGGAGTCATCCTTGAAGCCACTTTTTCCACCTCATATTCCACACATTTTATCAGCAAATCCTGTCAGCTCTACCTCCAAAATCTATTGATAACCCAACCATGTTTCACTACCTCCAGCTACCCTCTAGTCCACACCATCATAATCCCTGGCCTGGATCACAGCTCTAGCTTCTTCCTGCCTGACTTGCTTCCTCCCTTGTCCCCTCTGAAGTCTATTCTCTACACGACAGTAAGAGAATTCAGACTACGGCATTCCTCTGCTCGAAACTCCCCACGGTGTCTCTTCTTACACAGAGTAAAAGCCCAAGTCCTTACAATGGCATAAATACCCCTGAGATGTGATCCCACCTACTTGCTGCCCTGTCTCTGCCCACAGTTCCCATTGCTCATTCCTCTGTAACCACGCTGATCTCCCTGCTTCATCATCCTTGGTACCAATGCCATCTTCTTATTTCTTAATTTCATTTCTCCCCACCACCACCTCCATGATATAAGTGCCATGAGAACAGGGAACAGGGATTTAGTCTGTTTTGTTCATCCTGTTTCACAGAACAGGGCATATTTCTATTTGATGACTAGAAGGAAAGACACACAATGAATACCTCATTACAAGAAATAGATAGGCCAGGTATGGTGGTTTATGCCTGTAATGCCAGCATTTTGGGAGGCCAAGGCAGGCCATCACTTGAGTCCAGTAGTTCAAGATCAGTCTGGGGAACATAGCAAGACCTCATCTCTACAAAAACAATTGAAAAAATAAGCCAGGCATGGTGGCATATTACAGTCCCAGCTAGTCAGGAGGCTGAGGTGAGAGGATAGCTTGAATCCAGGAGACAGAGGTTGCAGTGAGCCATGATGCCACTACACTCCAGCCTGAGCAACAGAGCAACACTCTGTCTCAAAAAAAAAAGAAAAAGAAAAAGAAATAGATGTGTTCCGTGACATTTGAGGTTTTAAGGACTAAACAAGGGTAGCTAGTCTTTAGGCTTCCCCGGGCCACAATGGAAGAAGAATTGTCTTGCCCCACACGTAAAATACACTAACACTAAGGATAGCTAATGAGCTAAAAAAAGAAAATCATTTTTAAAAACCTCATAATGTTTTAAGAAAGTTTATGAATTTGTGTTGGGCCACATTCAAAGGCTTCCTGGGCCACATGTAGCCCACAGGTCATGGGTTGGACAAGCTTGGTCTAAACTAAATGCTGCAGGTTAAGGTTTATAAGTTCGTTCTAAGTTTCTTTGAAAAGACTTAATCAATCAGTTAAACAACCTGTTTCACTAAAGAGAAAACCAAGGCCTAAAGACAAGCCCAAAGTCACATGGCATGTGCTAGAACCACAATTCAAACAAGTTCTTCTGCACCAAGTTCATGTACTTGCCCCTGAAGTTTATGCTGTCTATTAAGTCTGAAGCCTGCCAGTCTCAACTCCATAAATTATAGAAAATGTACAGAAATTCAGTTCTGGTTCCAACTGGCACCAGGACTGGCTGACTAAGGATTTTAAAGAAAAGTATTTTATTTGATGTACACTTTACTTAAAATCTTTGACTTTAGATTGCAGAAGGTATACTACTATAAATGATAAAACACCTACCAGTTGTTGAGAGTTCATGTCCCTATTACAGTGTTAAGTACTTTACAAGGATCAGTGCAGTGACTGTGTGTACCACAACCTTTTTGCAGTGGAAGAAACCAAGGCTGGAGGAGGTGAGATAACTTGCAGAAAGTAGCACCGCTAGCAAGAAATGGGGCCATTATCTACACTTGAGTACTCTACCTCCACAGCCAATGCCCTACTGAATCAGGAAAGCTGCACAGTTATCATTTTATGATAAATGGTTTTTAAGGATTTACTTGCTCTGTAAGTTCATTTTATTTTGTCCACTTTTCTTAAAATGAGACATACTATAAATATAATTTTGAAAGTGTATTTTACATACCTTAGTGAAGATTATGCTCATTTGCAAAATACATCATATGTGTACATTTCTCCTTTGAACGAACAACGCAAAAATTTAAAAATATCCCTGGAGAAATGCTGAGTTTGGTTATCAGCACACCTTAAGGCATCAAATATTTTCAAAAATATATATAAAGACACGAAGATTTGTGCTCCCTTTCTCAAACATCCACTCATGTCAACAGTGGCGATGAACTGAAATGAGCAAAGTAATTAACTACAGTATGCCTCAGGAGTTTCTTGTGAAAGCGCCAAATCATGATAACGAATGTGTCAGTAAGTGGGTTAATCACTAAAGTTGTCATGGGTCACAAGGCAAACTTTTCAGAATTCAACATTCCAGAAACCACTGAAAATGGTGAGAAAGTTCAGAGAAAATGAGACAACCTCACAGTCTAGTGACGATGTTTCCCATAGAACACTGAACAAGGTAATTACATTCTTTTCAATTGCAACTGCAAATTATATGATTCAAGGAGTGCGTCATTACTTAAAATTCCCAAAGGAGAAAGATTATGTATTGGCACTACATTGTTTAAGAAACTTTTTTTTTTTTTTTAATCTAAGCCCTTATCTGAAACATTATCTAAATACACTATGGTTCAAATGTGATTCTATGGAAATCGGTGAGTTAGAGAGGGAAAGTGAGTTGGGTGGGGAAAACCTGGGAATATTCTAAGACAAAAATGTCAGAAAATATTCCAGACCTTGGTAATTTGGCTATAGGTCTAGAGTGAAAGCCAAGAACAGAAAGTGAGACGAAAGAAAATGAAACCCATCCATTATTTCCCTTAACTGCTATCCACTGTGCCACCTCCCGGCTAGGAAAAAGGGCTAGTCATGTGAAATACTAGGTTTTCACATCTTTCCATCCCTTTAAGAGAAAACTCAGAAGAGATAAGACTATCTTAGCATTTCTTTGTGAGTTTAACCATTCAGCTAAGGGAAATGCAGAAGACTAGGGCAAAGGCGAAGACCTCAGGGCCTCTTTTATCTGGGTTCATGAGGGAGTCAAGCACCAAGCCTGTCTGCCTGCCTACTTGTGCCTGCAGTTCTTCAGGGACAGGGAAATTCTACTTCAGTTTTAAGTCTAGGGTTGAATAATACATCAGATCAGAATAAAGGCTTGTCATTTGCCGGGTGCTTATGTGTAACTCAGAATCAGAGTATATTTTGATTTGAACTGGAAACCGAAATCTAGGAAACGTTTGGTTTGGTTTGGTTGGACACCATAGACTATGAAAAGAGCTCTGTATCTGGAGTGTAGAGACCTGAATTCCAGTCCTATGTGTGCTGTTACTAGCTAGACAGATGGGAACAGCTCATTTAGCTTCTGAGATTACGATAAAAAAGTTGGATTAGATACTTATCTCTAAGATTGCTTGCAGCTCCATAAATCTTCTGTAAATCTTTATTAAAGAACAGCTGTCTAAAAGAAATATCATCTGAACCATAGATGTTAACCTCAAATGTTATTTTGTCTTTCAGAATTCACATTAAAATTTTTTTAAATGATTAAATTAGTTTTAATATATGTTATTTAGCCCAATAATAGGGCCAAATTTGTATTAATTCAATATGTAATTGCTATTAAATAATATTTTGTATTAAATAATATTAATTAAATATTTTACATTATTTTCTTTGCACTAAAACTTCAAAATTGGTATGTATTTTTAACTCGCATCCTATCTTAATTTGGACTCCCCACATTTCAAGTGCTCATTAGTCTATGTCCCTAATGGCTGTTGAATTGGACAAATAGAAGGCTTTGACTTTTTTTTTTTTTCTGAGATGGAGTCTTGTTCTGTCACCAGGCTGGAGTGCAGTACCACAATCTTGGCTCACTGCAACCTCCGCCTCCAGGGTTCAAGCGATTTCCCTGCCTCAGCCTCCCGAGCAGCTGGACTACAGGCGCACACCACTACATCCAGCTAATTTTTTGTATTTTAGTAGAGACAGGGTTTCACCATGTTGGCCAAGATGGTCTCAGTCTCCTGATTTTGTGACCCGCCCGCCTCAACATCCCGAAGTGCTGGGATTATAGGTGTAAGCCACCACACCCGGCCTCGACTTTTCTTGCATAAATAAAAATGAAGCATATAGCCTACTTTCAGAATCAGAATCCACTTAAGGTAGAAAATCTATTCATTGAAATGTTAAGTTCAACATGTTGAAGGTGATATAAGGGAAACGGTGACAATAAAAACAAGGGATAAGACTTTTCACAGGAATTGCCAATGGGAAAAATACAAAGGAAGGGTGTGTCATGTGGAGATGAGAAGGTTGGACAGAAATTATGCATGCCACCTCCAGGCCCGGTGCACAAAATCTACCCACATAATCCTCCACTCTCCATCTGCCCCTACCTGCAGATGTACACACAGTATCCACTTAAAATCTTTGTGGCCCTAAGAATCATGAAGCCACTGGCCACTAGGTCAGGGATTCTTTCTTTTCTTTCTCTTTTTTGTTTTAAGAGACAGGTTCTCACTGTTGCCCAGGCCAGAATGCAGTAGTGCAATGACAGATCATTGCACCCTCACTTGAGCCTGGGTTCCAACGATCTTCCTACCTCAACCTCTTAAGTAGCTAGGTCTATAAGCACGCGCCACTACACCTGGCTCATTTTTGGTTTTGGAGAGACAAGGTCTCACTATGTTGCCCAGACTGGCCTCAAACTTCTGGCCTCAAGTGATCCTCTTGATTTGGGCCTTCTACGGTGTTGGGACACACCCAGCCAGCTCAAGGATTATTAATCTGGGGCCTGTAGACCCTCATGGGCTCTGTGGATAGAATTCAGGCCATCCAAACATTGAATGGAGGAAAAGAACACCGTGTTTTATTAGTCTTAAATTCAAATTCAGTATTTCCTCCAATTCTGAACAAACTACCGTGGAATTTAGCAGTACTTGTGACTTTGTCACCAACAGCTCACAGATGTTTTCATAGCACATTTAAGTTGCTGGATACCTTAGAATAGCACTTCTTCAAAACGACAGTTATTAAACTCTCCATGAGACCTTGTCATTGATTTTACCATATCACAGGTTTTAAAAATATTTTGATAACTACAGTTCAATAAAATTCGTTTCTTTTATAATCCTCTGTATTTTTATTTTCATTTAAAAATGTAACTCTAAAAAGAGGTCTATAGGCTTCAGCAAACCACTAAAGAGGTGCATGGTACCATGCACTAGATGGAAAGAGTCTGGGTCCACACACAAGCCCACTCCCCTTCATTAACCCCCGCCCCAAATCTTCTTGGATAGTGTGATGAGTGAGATATAAATCACTATAAGCCACTGAGCTTTGAGGGATGGCTGTTTCAGCAGTTAGTCCATTCTAATTAATGTCCAACTGAAACATGGCTTCAGGCCACAGCCCACTGGTTAACACTGCCACCAGCTTCCATGCACTGAAGAGAAGGACACCAGCAGTGATGTGCTGGTAAACTGGATCTCAGAAAACAACAACAGCACAAAAAGGCTCCTACTGTGGCTGATCTCAAGCTACCAATGTGATATCACTGAGCTCTGAGTTAGGAAAAGATGCCTGGATTCAGCTCTTGCCAGCCAGTGTGAGCTGGCTCCTAGTATACCACTGGGGTTGCTCTTCCTTACAACCTTCCTGAAAAAGGTGTCTTCCAATTGCCCTTCCCTGGTCTGAGGGGAGGAACATGTGTAGGACCTTGAGAATAGTTGTTTAAAGGTGCCTATTTAAACCCTTGTGTCTGACTCTTTCATAATGAATAAATAAAGCAGAATACTTTACAGGCAGTAATTTGTAAATTCAACAAGCTGTTGAAAAGAATCTAATTAGTACTAATTACAATACTAGAGTGTCCCAACACATTATAATGCTATTGCTTCTGTAGAGGCATTGTGTTTAAACTCTCTGAAACATTAATTAGTCTGCAGAACAAATGTGTGAGATAGGTATTACTCAACAGTATGTGAAAGCCAATTATTTACTCTGCAAAGGCCTGATGCCATTACTGATAGTAAAAACAGATTAACATAATGGTAGGACTGGGAAATGTGAGAATCACATCACATTTATTACATTATATTATTCATTTCTGACCCTCCTTTTCTGACTGGGCATTACTACTGTCCTCATTTTCGTAGGAGAAACTCAAGGCAGCCAATTGACAGGTCCAAAATCTGCAGAGAATACAACTTCAGATTCAGCGAGTCCTCAGGAGACTGTCGTGCCTGATTTACAGAGGTGAAAGTTCCATTTATTTTTATTTTTTTATTGTATGCCTCACTTCCCAATATAAATATTTTCTTTGATAATGAAGAAGTTGCATGAAGGTATAATTTTATTTAATGTTAGTTTAAAGTGGCTGCAATGGCTGCTTTGGACTATTTGTAAATTCCATTTTACATTTTGCTAACATGTAGCTGATTTTTAATTTCTAGATTAAGCTATCTATAATCTACCATTTTACTCACTAAAAATAACCACTTCAAAAAGTAGCCAAAGGCCTGGCACAGTGGCTCATGCCCATAATCCCAGCACTTTGGGAGGCCAAGGCAGGTGGATCACTTGAGGAGTTAAAGACCAACCTGGCCAACATGGTGAAACTCTGTCTCTACTAAAAAATACAAAACAAGAAAAAATAGCCAACTGTGGTGGTAGGAGCCTGTAGTCCCAGCTACTCAGGAGGCTGAGGCATAAGAATCGCCTGAACCCGGGAGGCAAAGGTTGCAGCGAGCCAAGATCGCACCACAGCACTGCAGCCTATGTGACACAGTGAGACTCTATCTAAAAAAGAAAAAAATAATAACCAAATAATTTAGAATTAAGATATGGAAATGGAAATGGAATCAAAAGTTTAAAAATTTGGTAAATGTTTCCATTTATACCAAGGGTTTAGCTCATTTAAGGTAGCTAAAGCAGCTAAGTGAGTGTTCAAATCCTATCAAGCTGATACTTCTTTTCATTAAAGAAAAAGCTATGCATACTTGGAATTCTGGAAGAAACACTTAGAATTTCTGGAAGAGCATTTGATATCCTGTTACCTTTTATCTGAGACATTTACTTGTCTGGCACATAGCAGGCACTCAATAAATGTTACCTTTTACTACAGTGATTATCATTTCTCAGACCAGGAGCTAGCATTTTAGTTAGGAATTAACATCTCAGTTAACATACTCAGGTCTTAGCCATACTGTAAAATTCTTACTTTAAATGTAAAGAGTACATTTCAATTACTGTTACTAATTTAATTCTCCTCTCTAACAAAACAATTTTAAATATTTATATTCCAGATCTTACACATTTGCCATTGTAGCTCATAAAATTTGGCTTTATTTTAACTCTCTAAGCCTGTATCTGCTTTGCTTAGACAACTTCTCCTGTGTCACTCATTCAGCATGAATTACACAGGAAATGATCCTTTAAACAAACACATTCAATCCAAATTTGGAAAATCTCTGAATTCTTTTTAGCTAATCATGGAAATTGTCACTTGTTCTGTGTGTGAACCAGAATTAAGGACACAAGACCACTAATAATGATGTGCTTTTTAAAGGAACATCCACAATTTTCCTTCATTTCTGAATTGATCCTGCTCAGCTGCCCTGGCCCCAGACCAGCCCCATCTCAACAGCTTCCTGTATACATTCAGTTCTCTGCAGGCTGCTTCGTTCCTCTCCCAGGTCCATGGAGAATGCTGGTAGCAGGTCAGTACAGCTACATTCTGCCTAGATGTTCCAGCAGGCTACAGAAACACAGTAGTCATATTGCTCGTTCCTGAAGACTGGAGACTAGAAAAATTTTTTTATATCTTCCATTTTTCTCACCATGCTCATGTTTGCCTCTGTGTTAGCACATGGAGCATACAATGACTGCTTTACCATCCTTGTCTGCTAATTTCACCATGTCTGTAATTACTGAGTCTATCTCTATTATTTTCTTTGTAGTTGTGGATATTTTCCTGCTTCTTCTTCTGCTTACTATGATAGTTTTTTACTGGATGCTGGATATTGTGAATTTTACATTGTTGAATGGGTATGTTGCTGTATTTCTATAAGAATCTGCACTTTATTCAAGCAGACAGTTAAGTTACTTGGGATCAGTTTGATCTATTTGAGGTTTGCTTTTAAATTCTTATTAGAGCAGGTCCAGAGCAGCCTTCTAGTCTAGGGCTAATTTCTGCTCACTACTGCTGAGAACTCTAACCCATACCTATACATTACAAGGCCTTTCTACTTTGGATGATGGGAACATGAACTATTTCCAGCTCTGAGTGAAGTTCAGGAATTCTTTGGCCCTATAAATCCAGAGACACATGATCTTCTGTCCTAAAAAATAAGCTTTTACTTGTTTAATAATTTTTTCCCCTTCATATTCTTCATTCTCTGTTTTCTGGGACTTCTGTTTAATCAGACATAGAAATTTTTGGACTGACCCTTTGTTTTTGTTTTGTTTAATATTGCCTCTTCTATTTTCCATCTTTTTTTTTTTTTGAGACAGAGTCTCACTCCGTCACCAGGCGCCAGGCTGGAGTGCAGTGGCGCGACCTCGGCTCACTGCAACCTCTGCCACCCGGGTTCAAGCAATTCTCCTGCCTCAGCCTCCCAAGTAGCTGGGACTACAGGCGTGCGCCACCACGCCCAGCTAATTTTTTTGTATTTTTAGTAGAGACGGGGTTTCACCATGTTGACCAGGATGGTCTAGATCTCTTGACCTCGTGATCCGCCCACCTCAGCCTCCCAAAGTGCTGGGATTACAGGCGTGAGCCACCGCGCCCGGCCTATTTTCCATCTTTTAATGTTTGTGCTCTATTGTCTAAGCAAAGCAGGCAGAGGCTTAAAGTTAAAATAAAGACAAGTTTTATCAGCAACTATGGCAAAGATGTAATAGCTGAAGTATACATACTTAAAATTGTTTTTTAGAGAGAAGAATTAAGTTAATAACAATAATTGAAATGTACTGTTTTAATTTAAAGTAAATAAGAATTTTGGATCTCAGAATTTAGATGCAAGATCTGCTCAACTTTATTTTCCAAAGCAACAGTTGGATTTTCTAAAACGTTGATCATCAGATTTTTAATTTCCAAGAGTTCTTTCTTATTCTATTATTGTTTCTTCATCACATCCTGAACTTGTTTTACAAATGCAATTCTTCTCCTATTTTCTAAGATATTTGTTACAGTTTAAATTTTTTTCTTCTCCTTTCATCCTTTCATTAAGCAAATATTCATCATCCAGGAACTGTGAACCAGACATACATCTATTTGCTGAGGGTGCTATTCATTTCATAGCAATGAATTGAGGCAAAGATCTTGTTTTCATAGAGCTTATATTCTAGTGGCGGCAGACAGGCAACAAATTTTTTTCTTTTTTAGAAGGAGTCTTGCTCTATCTTGCTGGAGTGCAGTGGTGCAATCTTGGCTCACTGCAGCCTCCACCCCCGTGGGTTCAAGTGATTCTCCTGTCTCAGCCTCCCGAGTAACTGGGGCTGTAGGTGTATGCCACCACACCTGGCTAATTTTGTATTTTTAGTAGTGACGAGGTTTCACCATGTTGGCCAGGCTGGTCTCAAACTCCTGACCTCAGCTGAGCCACCCGCCTCAGACTCCCAACATGCTGGGATTATAGGCATGAGCCACCACGCCTGGGGGCAACAAAATATCAAAATATTAACAGGCATCCCCTCCCATTAAACCTTTCTCCCTCTTGCTCACTGCACTCCCAACATTACACACTTTCTTCAGTTGCTTCAAGTACTTTCTCCTCCTCCCCCTTCTATATGATGTTCTTTCTAGACAAAATGTACTCCCCCTGCTTCTTCACACACATAGCAACTTGCTATCCTTTTGAATACCACAGCCAGGTATATCTCAACTCCATGCCCAATTGCCACCATCAGTTTTCTGTCTCAGTGCTGTTTTTAATCCCTTCATGACACTTAGCAAAATCTGTAATGTTGGCTACCTACTTAATAGCCAGTATGCTTCCTTCTTGCTAACTAAACCTGATTCTGTTTGGGTATCCATGACCCTCCCTATAACCATGTGCTTCAGAGAAATGGCCCTAACCCCAATCCAGAGGGGCATCTTGATTGGTCTAACCAAATCATGATTATTTCATACTCTTGCCAGTGATGGCTTAGGTAGGAATGTGTGACCCAATTCTGGTGGGATGTAAGGGAAAGTCTGCTAGTAAGGCATCCGGAAAAGGTTTCTTTGCTTTTATAAGGAGACTCAAAGAATAGACAGATCTCTTTTTAGCCTCTGGGACATTGCTGTGCCTGAGAATTTGATACCATTTACTGCTGCAGCCACCTTTCAACCAAGAGAGAGCTGGGCCACAGACAGTAGAAAGAAATTAGTTGGCTTTTGGTGGTATCACTAAGCTACTTAATTAATCCTATCTTCATACTTTGTTAAGTTCCCATGACCTCTTCTTGAGGAATCTACTAGATAATGAGCTCCAAACGCCAGAGACACATCAACATAAGGACTGATGCATTAAATAACACTTAATTGTGAAACAATGAGTGAATGAGGAAAGAGAATAGAACATAATGATTATATGTTTTAATGTAGTAAAATTACAAAATAAAGTTGAGGAAGAATTGGATTGGCACATATAAAAATTTTGTTTGATTTTAAAAGTAGTTTTTTCCACAGCTTTCCATAAGCAGAACTGATGATGGCAGTATTTGTTTATTATTCTGAGACTGTTGTGTGTATTTGGTATGACAAAGCAAATGAGAATTTGAGTATATTTAATTTTATCATTGCCTTGTGCCTTTAAGAACCAAGATTCTCAATGTAGAAAAGGATATGCATAAATGTAATATTAAAGAGATACATTTTCCCTAGTACTGTACACTAAAAAAAGTCCAGAAATAATGGCCAGCCCAGCTGTACAGTGAACATAGCTAGACTCAAATTGTAATACTGAACTACTATTTCCCACTAAAAGAAACCAGAGTTTCTTCTAGATTTTGCTTACTCCTAGTACGGGACAGGAAAGCTCTTGACCTACCAGGTGGCGAGGGAGCTATGAAATACTACTGGGGTAATTTCTAAAACCTCAGGAGCCAACTTGAAGAGTTTCTCATTGGCCAATGATGGGAAAATGGAGCTTCAGTAAAATAAGAATTATAATGAAATTCTTGAGTTCATAATGATTTTTATAGTCAATTGATCAGCTTTAAAGTATGACAAGAAACAAGTAAATTATCTTCAAAACTGATAAAAGGAAAAGAAAACGGTTTTTTCCTGCTTTTGAACTATCATACTAGGTAACCAAATGATAGATATGGCAAGTATTGCTCTATAAAATTATCCCAGCTAATAAATAACAAAATGAATATTAAAATACCACCACTTTTCAACCCCCAATAAATTAATGGGTCTCAGCAATGAGCATCAACAAAACAGCTACTAATATCACAAAAAGAGAGACAGCCAGCTATTATGTGCCTCCAGATGAAGAATACACATCACCACCTATAGTCTTAACAAAAGGACTGATTCTTTTTTGTGGCTGCATAGTATTCCATGGTGTATATGTACCACATTTTCTTTATTGATAGGCATTTGGGTTCATTCCATATCTTTGCTATTTTGAATAGTGTTGCAATGAACATATGCATGCAGTCCTTTGCAGGAACACGGATGGAGCTGGAGGTCATTATTCTTAGCAAACTAATGCAGGAACAGAAAAACAAATGCCACTTGTTCTCACTGATGAGTTGGAGCTAAATGATAAGTACACATGGACACGTAGAAGGGAACAATAGACACTGGGCATTATGAAAGGGTGGAGGGTAGGGGGAGGGAGAGGATCAGTAAAAATAACTAATGATACTAGGCTTAATATCCAGGTGATGAAATAATCTGTAAAACAAACCCCCATGGCACTACGTTTACCTGTGTAACAAACTTGCACATAATGTACCTCTTCCCCTGAAATTAACATAAAAGTTAAACAAAAGGGTAGACTGATTCTGAGACTGATCACATCTTACTATCTCTGTCAACTTGTAGAAAACACAGGAAAAATGTGTGGAACTGCACCATGAGTAAATTCCAGACTGTGGAAAACTCTACATATCAAACAGCTCAGGTCTTTGAACAGATAATCTGCAAGTAAAAGGTGTAGGAGAAATTTATAGATTAAAAGAGACATTTTTTGGGGCTGGGCACAGTGGCTCATGCCTGTAATCCCAGCACTTTAGGAGGCCAAGGCGGGTGGATCACCTGAGGTCAGGAGTTCAAGACCAGCCTGACCAACATGGTGAAACCCCGTCTCTACTAAAAAATACAAAAATTAGCCAGGTATGGTGGCAGGTGCCTGTAATCCCAGCTACCCAGTAGGCTGAGGCAGGAGAATCACTTGAACCCAGGAGGCGGAGGTTGCAGTGAGCTGAGATTGCCCCATTGCACTCCAGCCTTGGTGACAGAGAAAGACTTCATCTCAAAAAAAAAGAGAGAGAGACATCTTTAAAAGTGGGTAAGACTATGTTTAAAAACACATCATTGGGTAAGGAAACCATAAGGAAATAGAGGGAGACATTATTATAAAACCTAGAATTAGTGGGGTGGTAGTCTATCACCAGGGTAGCCCCTACATAGCCATACTTCACAGTGTTCATGCCTCTGTGTAGTCCTCTCTTGAATCTGGGGCTGGCTCTGAGACCCGCTTTAACCAACAAAATGTGGCAGAGTAATGCAGCGCCATTCCAGGCCCAAGCCACAAGACGTCCTAGAAGCTCCTACATGCTTTTACACTCTAGCAGTGTAAGATCCTGACCCACCATTTAAACAGTTCAGCATCCTATTGGAGAGGTCACGTAGAAAACCCACCTGGAGAAAAAGAAAGCCTTCTCAGCTATGTCCAGCCACCAGCTGATTCACCAGAGGCACACATCCACAGAAATGACCACCAGCAGAAATAAAAAGTAGAACCACCCAGGCTAGACCCATTTCAGCAAACTGTGAGCAAACAAATACGTGTTTTAAGAACCAGGACCTTTGAGGTAGTTTAACAGGCATAAATGGATAACTGAAAATAGTGGTCATTTTTGGAGAAACAAAGAGGCCTAGAACTGGGATGGGGCACATGGAAGTCTCCTTTGATGGCTAGTGAAGTTCTTTCTATTTCTTGACCTGGGTGGTGGCTACTAAGTATTTGCCTTATGATTCATTAAGCTATGCATTTGTTCTGTGTGGCTGTCTAAGCCTATATTTTCTTTTAAAATGAAAATACTTTTCAAATAGGAAAAAGAAAAAAAAATCCACATGGTTTGGCATAGAGACACTTACCCTACTTCCAAAATTCCTTGAGACTCTGGACCTTTCAAAAGTCACTTTGGGGCTCCTAGTAAAAACTATTAATTTACTTTAATCCCACAGACGCATCCCATGCAACATCAAGGATAGAAATACAAACTTCTTCAGGTCCTAGACCTTGCAATTTGCAAAAGTTAATTAATTGCTTTCCTATCTCTAAAGCTTTTATTCTCTTCTCTAAGTGAGAAAAAAAAATACAGTACAAAAAGCAGGGGACACTTTTTAAAAGCTGGCATGTATTTTCATATTGGCAGCATCTTACTAGTCTGCTTTTAAAATGAATTTTCCAGTTTCAAAGGAGAAAATCTGTATTGTATTTGGGGTTCTGTTTAATCTCTCTCTCTCTCTCTCTCTCTCTCTCTCTCTCTCTCTCTCTCTCTCTCTCTTTCTCTCTCTCTGTATGTCTGTGTGTCTGTGTGTGTGTGCCTGTGTGTGTACATATGTGTATTCATTTTGAACTGCTGGTAAAGTGCCTTAAACAGACTGTAGCAGATGAATTGTACTGTTATTCTTTTGCCTTCCTTTCCATTATGCTTTTATCTTCACTTCTGACTTCATTTCCCATTTCACAGTGCAAATTGTTATTTGTACCTTATTTCTTAGAGTGATGTTACCCAGCTATACTAACAAAAAAATGAACATTTCTGATTAGGAGATTAAAATTCCCTGCCATCATTCACACTGCATATTTTGTAAAACGTTCGCAGTGCATTTATTTTAATGAAATTAGAAACTACCTTTACAAATTGGGCTCCTGCTATGGCACTTTATACCTGTGAACCCAGTTCAGACCTTCCCAGAGATTACAACAGAGTAAAACTACAATCAGCTCAGTGGCTCACAGTAAAAGATAATAAAAATTACTATCGTCACCCTAGTAGTTACTATTACTAGAGCACCTTTGATGATATGGCCCTCTTACAGCCGACGTCCATAGTGAAAAGAAGTCTTTCATCAAGACCAAAGCTTGATTCATCATCTAACTCTAAGGGGTTCGTCAAGGCTTGTATTAGAAGCCACAAGAGGGAAAGTCACTCTTTGTTCTACTAGCACAGGAGAAAATGTTAATCTGTCTCAGTCTACTGTCTTTTCTGTCTTTGTGGTTGACTCTAAAAAACTCACAACTCACCAAATCCTTTATGGCTTTGCAAAATGAGATTTGGCTTCCTAAAGAGCTTCCCATTTCTAAAGTTTTAGTTTCAATTCACAAAGACCAAAGGACACAGAAAGTAATTATTGATACTAGCAATTCCTAATTTCCAGTAGTTTTCCTTATTTGAAACTCCTGCTAGCTTCCTTGGCAGTCTGGCATGCTTGAAGGCATTTTTTTCACTTAAAATATAAAATGATCAATATGCATTTGTGCATTATTCATAGTGGGCCCTCTCTCTCCTGTTTCACCTATATCCTCTACTCTGGAGGAGCTGCAGTTTCTCACTTCTTAGAAAAGCCTGTTTATTTCTACAAATTAGGAGCTGAGACAAATACTAATGGTATAAGCATTACGCACTTCCTACTTTCTTTGGATTAATTTTTCTTAAAGGAGAACCAGTAAGGCAGCATTTAGTGTACTCGTTAGGATGCTTTTGGCCACAAGTAAAAAGAAGATAATTGTATTAGTTAGAATAAGGTTTGTCTGTGGATAACAATAAAACCACAATAACACTGGCTTAAGGAGATGGAAGTTTCTTTCTTTCTTATTAAGGTCCAGAGGTAAATAGTCCAGGGCCGGTGTGGAGGTTCTTCTCTATGAAGCCACGGGAATTTCACCTCCTTTTGTCTAGTTGCTCTGCCCTACATGTACTCCTTCTTGAAAGGACACCTCCCAGTCTATGACGGCTGCTCAGGCATGGTTACAATCCAGCCAGCAGTGCGGAGACTAGGACAAAGATGGTCCTACTCTTCTCCCTTAATGTCACTTTCCAGAACAGCACTTCTATCTACATCCCATCGGTCAAAACTCAGTTTTGTGACCCCATTTAGTTGCAAAGGAGTTAGGAAAATATCTTTATTATGGGAGTCCATGTGGACAGCTAAAATTTGGGGACTCTATCATTAAACATAACAGGGGAGAATGATATTAGGGATAACTAGCTATTTCTACTATCCCAATCCAAAGTGGAATTTAGTGGCTCTCATAATACAAAGTATGCAGGGTTAGTATACGGTGGCTATCAGCAAAGTTTGTCAGGAATCTAGCTTCTCTTCTCTGGGACACTTCAGCTTTGCAGTGCTCCAAGTATTGGCTTTGTCTTTAAGCTAGCTTCCCTCCTGCTCATCAAGACAAAAACAGCAGTTGCAGGCATAACATCACAGATGCAACAAAGTCAAAAGAAGAAGAAGAAGAGGAAGTGCCCTTCAGTTTGCCTCCTTTTTAAAAGGGAAGAAAACTCACCTAGAAGCAGCTGGCAAACTTCCCCTCAAGTATCACTGACCAGATGGCAACATAATCCCACGGACACTATAATCATCACTGGCAAGGAGACCACCGCCACCATGACAGGTACAGACCAATTAGCAGCCACCTTTCAAGGGCCTTAAATGGGGCTAGTATCTCTGAAACAGAGGGCAACATTGGGAGTTTCTTTTATGTAAGAGAGACGGGGTATTGCCATGTTGCCCAGACTGGTCTTGAACTTCTGGGCTCAGGCAATCCTCCTGCCTCAGCCTCCCAAAGCGCTAGGATTACAGGTGTGAACCACCACACCTGGCCAGGAGTTTTAATACCTGAAAAAAACGGGAGTTCTTTCAGAAAAAGGAACAGGGCCCGGGCACGGAGGCCCATGCCTATAATCCCAGCACTTTGGGAGGCCAAGGCAGGTGGCTCACTTGAGCTCAGGAGTTTGAGATTAGCCTGGGCAACATGGCAAAACCTCGTCTCTACAAAAAAAAAAAAAAAACACAAAAAAACTAGCTGGGTATGGTGACATGTGCCTGTACTCCCAGCTACTCAGGAGGCTGAGATGGGAGGATCGCTTGAGCCCAGGGAGGCCAAGGCTGCAGTGAGCCATGATTGTCCCACTGCATTATAGACTGGGTGACAGAGTAAGACCTTGTCTCAAAAAAAAAAAGGTAGGGAGAGGAATGGGAAAAGGATTTTGGGTTGACATACAACAGTGTCTACTATAATCCATTTCCTAACTTTTTCATCACGGTACATTGCCATTATTAGCCAACTTGGACTCTAAGATTACACTACCAAAAATATTCAAATAAATCAGACCAGTTCTTAGGCCCATCTCCCACCAACAAATTATGACCGAGGAAGCAAATGTGCGGACTAGAACAACACATCTACACTAAGTAGACTGCAGATGTGTACAGCTCCCCTCATCCTCCACCTTGCCCGCGGAGACTTCATTCTAGACACACCACTTTAAACTTTATATCTAGCCACCTAAGTTAACCCTTGTATAAATAAGGGTGAACTCCCCTGAGAAAAACATGTGCTGTTTTAAAGCTGAAACTCATTTCTGACTTTGTAAGCATCAGATCATTGATGAGCATTCGGAGGAAGCCACTGGGCCTTTTATATATTGTGTAACTGACTATGCACTAATAAATCCGGTAGGGGAAACAGTTTTCCTAACTGGTATTTGCTGCTGGCAGACCTACAAGTGCCCACAAGGATCTGTGTATCCCACAGCTCTCAGCTGCAGCACTGACTGTCCAGTACTTTTCTGGCCCTCCAGAGGACTTCTTATAGGGGAGAGCTTTCAGGTTTGTTTTCTTGTTGATTCACGAAAAATTCAAGGGTAATTTTTAAAGGGAAATAAAACCATTGTTTAAACAGAAAAACACATTGTGGGGTTTTTTGGTTTTGTTTTGGGTATTTTTTTAAAGCTGTAGTTTAATTTCGGGCATACCAAAAGCTTTAAAGAAAAAGAGGCTGGGCATGGTGACTCACGCCTGTAATCCCAGCACTTTGGGAGGCAAAGGTGGAAGGATTGCTTGGGGCCAGGAGTTTGAGAACAGCCTGGGCAACATGGCAAAACCCCATCTCTACAAAAAATACAACAATTCGCTGGGTGTGGTGGCATACACCTGTAGTCCCAGCCACTCGGGAGGCTGAGGTGGGAGGATCACCTGAGCCAGGGGAGGTCACGGCTCACAGTGAGCTGTGATTGCACCATTGCACTGCACTTCAGCCTGGGCAACAGAGTGAGACCCTGTCTCAAAAAACTAAGAAAGGAAAAGAAAAGAAAACATGGCATAAAGAGAGAAGAGCACCCAAATTGAATACTGATGCCTGGAATCTGAGCTTTCTTCCTCATTAAAAAAAAAAAGATTCTTTTAGGTCAGTGCTAAAAGCATCACTTAAGACTAACATATGACACGGCTCACATGATCACAAGTTGGTCTCAGTATTATTTATCAAGGGGCATTAGGGAAAGGCCTCTAGAAACAATCCTAAAAATTTATTCTGTTGTAAGAAACATGAGCATTATAGTAATTTCCAAAACTAACAGCTTTAGAAATGAAGTAACTCCTTAACATAGCTCATATTATATTTACCTGGAGATTAACTAAATCCTAAGAAACGATGTATTTTCGAAACATCCATATGACACAGATGTTTTGAGGCACACAAGGAATGGCAGCTGTTAAATGATTTGTCTTAAAGTAAAGGCTGGCCAGGAGCAGTGGCTCACACCTGTAATCCCAACACTTTGGGAGACCGAGGCAAGTAGATCATGAGGGTAGGAGTTCAAGACCAGACTGGCCAACATGGTGAAACCAGTCTCTACTAAAAAATACAAAAATTAGCTGAGCATGGTGGCTCATGCCTGTAATCCCAGCTACTTAGGAGGCTGAGGTAGGAGAATTGCTTGAACTGGGACCCCGGAGGCGGAGGTTGCAGTGAGCCAAGATCACGCCACTGCACTCCAGCCTAGGCTACAGAGCGAGAGTCCATCTCAAAAAACAAAAAGTAAAGGCCGATTCAGTGTCAGCGGCATACAGCTGCTTATAATGCATACAAAATACAGTTAACAAAAGTCACTCAAAATATATTGACTAGCTACTCTCCTTGCTAGCAAAGTTTATCAAGCTTAAAAGAAATTTATTGTCTCAGCTTCAGGAGCTTTCAAATCTGTATTTCACTGACGCCTACTTTATGAGAAACAGGTCATAAAAGTACTTTTAAACTTTACTGTCATACTTTTAATCATTTTGCTTACAACTGAATCAAAGCTTGACAATATTTATAGGCTAAAAGATGGGCAAAGAGGTAAAGATAGGGCTATGATTTTATTGAGAAACTGAGCTTCAAAATCATCAGGAAATCACAGCCCCATGACCCTCATTTGCTCACGCACTAACAATGTACATTACCACGCATTTTCCCAAGGTTCTTTTCTCTTTTGGCAAGACTAGCATTCTCACATGAAGCGATGAGTCTTTTTGTCCAGAGGGCTTTTTTTTTTTTTTTTTTTCTGAGATGGAATTTCACTCTTGTGCCAAGGCTGGAGTGCAATGGCACCATCTCAGCTCACTGCAATCTCCGTCTCCTGGGTCCAAGCAATTCTCCTGCCTCAGCCTCCCAAGTAGCTAGGATTACAGGCATGTGCCACCACACTCAACTAATTTTGTATTTTTAGTTGAGATGGGATTTCTCCATGTTGGTCAGGCTGGTCTCTCACTCCCGACCTCAGGTGATCTGCCCGCCTCAGCCTCCCAAAGTGCTGGGATTACAGGCGTGAGCCACCGTACCCAGCCTTCTCTGGAGGTATTCTAACATTAACTCTTCTCTTCCCTCTCCCACTATACATACCTTGAAAGTGCCCTCCTGAGTACAGAATGAAGAGGGAAAACTGAACAAGACTGGGGGATGTAATGACTGTCACACCATGTGCTATAGTTTTACTCATTCAAACACATGCATTACAAGTTCTTCACCTGCCCCAACTCCCTCATGCTTTTGTATGTGTAATAGTTTAATAGCTTTCAGAATAAAGAAGGTAATACATTTTCTTATTATCTGAGTACAGTGTTTTCGTCAATAGCAACAACTGGCATGACCAGGAAGTCTTCTTTAAGCAAGTTAATCCTTCACATTGCTTGACTTCAAATGGTTAGTGCAGATGGCCATGCTTCTACATTAGGTGCTCCTAACCTTTCCAGTGAAATAAAGTCTTACGTAAATACCTTAAACACAACTTTGCTGACATCCAAATGCAAGCCCTCACTATGTTCTGCTAGGGTGCCCTTTCAGTCCCCACACTGGTGAACACAAGCACGTAACCACATTTTTAAGACAAAGGCAGGCTTCATTTATTTCTTTTAGGCTTAGTTCAGCTCTTTTACTAATATAAATAAATCATCCATCTTTTCCCCTTTTAACAAACAAAAGCAAAGTGATACTTGAGCAAGTGTTATCCCCTGACACTACTGGCTATTTTGAGGATCTTTTACCTCCAAAACCACTAGAGCAGGAATCCGGAAAATCAACTCCGTTGCTCTTCAAGTGCCCTGATTTGATACCCTTTTAAAATGGTCTTAAATGTTGTGGTGACTGAAAACAAATATGCAATAAGAACACCAAACAAATGATGTCCTCTTAGGAAAGGATTCACGGGCCAAACAGACCTAGAGTTTAATACCTAGTTTAGAAGGTATTTCTGAAGCCAAGGGTGGGGGCTTGGGGGGCGGGATGGGGAGAGGCAGTCAGATAACCAAATGTTAGGTAGTGGTGGAAGGCAAGGTTGGGTAGGAGGTGGGAAGAGGGGAGGCCAAATACGCCCAGGAGATAGAGTCAGGACTTCCTGCAGTTCAGTTCGGTTTGGGTCTTGGTTTTTTCTGCCTCGCGCTCTATACTGAGTCCCCACACCTCTGAAGGTCTCCCTAAATGAGTTTCTCCCCGTCTACAACTTTCGCAACCTTTAGGAAGCACACCAGTGTTCCTCTTTCACTTCGCCCCTCTCCGGGGCGGGAAGGGAACTGCAGGGGCTGGGAATGTCATGACAGGATCCTTTCTGCCGCTGATGAAATCATCCTGCAAGTGCTACGATGAAGTGCGAGCGAAGCCCGCGCTTTCCAAAGCCAGGCCAACACTACTAAGAGGGAAATTCTGCCTTAGCGGCCGGGAATCCCCAGGGGAATCTCTAGAAACCAGGGATATCCCCGCTGCTCTCTGGGCGGCCAGTTCAGAAACCGCTCAGAACTCAGTCCAGGGCAGGCACGGGAGGGCGAGGTGCGCCAAGCGGGGGCGGCACTGACCCCAGGGCGGCGGGAGCGGCGGGGGCGCCGGCGTCCCCACTCGCATCCTGCACCTGCCTGGCTCCCAAGACCTCCCCGTCCTCGGTCCACACCGCGCCAGAGCGCGCCGGCTGGGGCGGAAAACCCGGCTAGCGCGGGCGGGCTGCGGTCGGGGGTCGCCGCGCGCCGCAGGGAGAGGGCCCGGGCGCGCCCCTCGGGGCCCCGGCCGCGGCGGCCAGCCTGGCGCACGGGTCAGGAGGCTCCCCAGACGCCTGGGGGGCGGGCGGGCGTACCTCGGATGTAGGCGCACTTGCCCTCGTCCAGCTGGCTGGAGGCCGAGCCGCCCATGGCTGCGAACCGCCTGTGCCGAGCGCGGTAACCGCCCAGCCCGCGCCGGAAGGACTGGCCGCTCTGGTCCGCGCCCGCTGCTCGCTCCTGGAGGTTGATCCGACGGCGAACCCGGCTCTGAAATGAAGGGCAAACTTCCTCTGAGAGTTGAGAGGCAAGAGGCGTCGCCTTCTGGGGCGCCTCCTCCAGGTCCGCGCCCTCTGAGGATCCGTGGGCCGGCCCGGGGGCTGTCTTCCCGCCCCCGCCGCGCTGGAGAGCGCCGACCGCCTGCCCCACCGAGGAGGACGCCAGCTCCTCCTCCTCGCCCACGGTCGCTTCTTGTTTTCATCCGTTTGGGGCATCCGAGAAACACCTTGGAGGAAGTGGACCATTTCTCAAGTGACTGTAAACCTCTGTGAGCTGGAGCCTTCCCCGCTCACATCCCTCAAGGTGAAGCTCAAGATCACGTTGCCTTGTAAGTGCTCCTGTCCAAGAAGCAACAGTTCTTCTCAAGCGTTACCTGGGAGCCTGTTAGAAATGCAAATCTCGGCCGGGCTCGGTGGCTTGCGCCTGTGTAATCCCAGCACTTTGGGAGGCCGAGGCTGGCAGATCACGAGGTCAGGAGTTCTATACAGCCTTGCCAACATGGTAAAACCCTGTCTCTACTGAAAATACAAAAATTAGCTGGGCGTGGTGACAGGCGCCTGTAATCCCAGCTACTCGGGAGGCTGAGGCAGGACAATCTCTTGAAGCCGGGAGGCGAAGATTGCAGTTAGCCGAGATCGTGCCATTCACTCCAGCTTGGGCGACAAGAGCAAGACGCCAACTTCAAAAAAAAAAAAGGAAAATCTCAGCATGCACGCACACACACACACACACACACACACACACAATTAGAAACTCTGGGAGTGGGGCCCACCAATCTGTTTTCACAAGCCCTCCAGGGAATTCTGATGCCCCCTGAAGTTTGAGAACCAGAGGTAAACTATACCTTCCCGCAATCAAGAACTTAGACCAAGGAGGGAGTGGGGAAATGAGGAAAAAGGAAAGAGAGAAAAAAAATGAAAAGACTTAGGGAAAAACTAAGGCTTGGCCCTACAATATACTCCCAGCCCTGAAACTTGCTTAGACTTGGTGAAAGTCTGATCTTACACCTTTACTTTCCATTTCTCTCCTTAACAAACTGGAAATCAATCCTTAGAAAAGATATTTGTTCTTTTCCCACAACCACTATTTAGCTTGGCAGCCTCTTGGAACAAGACCCACTTGGGCAGAGGGGTCACCACTGATTTCATCCTATTCTTAGTAGTCAGTTTTTTGCGACTCCTATTGACTTAACCTCAAGGTCAAATGGTCTGGATACACTAGAACCAGGCCTGAGGAGGACTCTGAAGGTTTTCTCACACCCCCCCTGTCTTCAGTGTTAGTTAACTTGCACTTTAGCAAAACTATTTCATCACGCTCACACTCAATCGCTCACACTCTACATTCCAATCCATCAGTAAATCCTGTCAATTCGGCTTTTAAATATGTCCAGTAGCCAACCAATTCTCATCCCCTCTACTGCTGCATCCTGTATCACTTCTCACTTCAGTCATTACACTAGCTGCCTAACCAGTCCACCTTCCCCAGAGAAAAGCCACAGCGTCTATCAGGGCCTAGGCAGGGCTTCCTCTGTGACCTTGTCTACCACCACTCCTTGTTCTCTCTGTTCCAGCCTTTTTTTTCTTTCTCTTTCTAGGATACATCGAGCTCAGGGCCTCTACACTTGTTCTTCATTTCTGTAGGATGCTCTTCCCTCAGATATTCACGTGGTTTACTCTCTCAGTCATTTCATTCAAGCCTCCACTTTAATGTAGTATCTCAGAGAGGTTCTCCTTGACCCAGTAACATCAGCCCTCATCTCTCTGTATCAAAACACCAGCCTTCACCTCTCTCTACCACGTGCTCATTATTTCTATTTCATATCACTTAGCATCATCTAACACATATTTCTTTGTCTGTCTTCCTCCACTGAGATGTAAACTCTGTAAGGTCAGGGATTTTCTTTGTTGTTATTGTTGTTTCTTCGTGTTTTTTCCCCTCAAAATTTCTGTTTTCCTTTTTATTATTATTTTTCTCTTAGGACAGGGTTTTTTTTTTTGTTTTGTTTTGTTTTTGTTTTTGTATGTTATGTCCTCTGCTGTATCTCAAATGCCTAGAAGAGCACCTAGCACATAGTAGGTGCCCAGTAGATAACCACTGAACAAGTAAATGAATGAAAAATAAAATGTAAAAATCTGTACTCAACAAAAACTGTGATCTCAAGCATTTCCAAATAACAACTTAATGATTTAAACTATTTAATGTTGAACTCTTCTCTCAATACTCTAGTTGGCTCCTAGAATGAAGTGTATCTTCTTGGAGAAGTAGTTTCTTTGACTATACAAATTGCTATAATTGTGCCTCAGAATAATGTTTCAGAGTGTAGTTTCAGCGTGTCACCTCTCGTTCGAGAACACTCTGGGAAAGGACTTATTATCCTCATCTGTCATTGTCCACTCATTTGTAACATTCGCAGATGAAACGAAATACAAAGGTGGATTCACACTTCCACAGAGAACTGAGGTAAAAAGAAAAAAAAAAGATGGATTCACACAAACAAATGGAAGAACATTCCATGCTTATGGATAAGAAGAATCAATATTGTTAAAATGATCATACTGCCCAGAACAATGTACAGATTCAAAGCTATTTCTATCAAACTACCAAAGACATTCTTCACAGAATTAGAAAAAAACATTCTAAAATGTATATGAAACCAAAAAAGAGCCTGAATAGCCAGAGCAATCCTAAGCAAAAAGAACAAAGCTGGTGGCATGGTATTGCCTGACTTCAAACTATACTAGAAGGCTACAGTAACCAAAACAGCATAATACTGACGCAAAAACAGTATACCAAAAATACTAGACAAAAACAGACCCATAGACCAATGGGACAGAATAGAGAAATAAACTCAGAAATAAAGCTGCACACGTACAACCATCCAATCTTCAACAAAGTTGACAAAAGCAATGGGGAAAGGACTCTGTATTCAATAAATGGTGCTGGGATAACTGGCTAGCCATATGCAGAGGATTGAAACTGGACCCCTTCTTTACATTATACCATACACAAAAATCAACTCAAGATGGATTAAAGACTTAAGTGTAAAACCCAAAACTACAAAAACTCTTGAAGAAATCTAGAAATTCCATTCTAGACATAGGCCCTGGCAAAGATTTCATGAGGAGGACAGGAAAAGCAGTTGCAACAAGAACAAAAATTGACAAATGGGACCTGATTAGACTAAAGAGCTTCTGCACAGCAAAAGAAACTGCCAACAAAGTAAACAGACAACTCACAGAATAGGAAATATATTTGTGAACTATGCATCTGACAAAGATCTAATATCCAGAATCTGTAAGAAATTTAAAGTAGCAAGCGGTAAACAAGCAACCCCGTTAAAAAGTGGGCAAAGGACATGAGCAGACACTTTTCTGAAGAAGACATATATGCAACCAACAAGCATATGAAAAACTTCTCAACATCACTAATCATTAAAGGAAATATGACTCAAAACCACAGTGAGATACCATCTCACACCATTCAGAGGGCTATTATTAAAAACCTCCCACTGCTGGTAGTAATGTAAATTAGTTTAGCCACTGCAGAAGGTAGATGGGCAATTTCTCAGAGAACTTAGAACCACCATTCAACCCAACAATCCCATCATTGGATATTTGCCCAAAGGAATATAAATCACTCTACCATAAAGACATATACATGCATATGTTCATTGCAGCACTATTCACAATACCAAAGGCATGGAATCAACCCAAATGCCGTTCAGCAGTAGACTGGATAAAGAAAATGCGGTACATATACACCATGGAATACCACACAGTCATAAAAAAGAATGATATCATGTCCTTTGCAGTAGATAGAGTTGGAGGCCATTATCCTAAGTGGACATAAGAAGAGAAAACCAAATACCACGTGTTCTCACTTACAAATGGGAGCTAAATGTTAAGTACACATGGACATAAAGAAGGGAACAATAGACACTGGGTCCTATTTGAGGGTGGAGGGTGGGAAAAAGGCAAGGATCAAAACACTAATTATTGGCCAAGCATGGTGGCTCATGCCTGTAATCCTAGCACGTTGGGGGGCCAAGACAGGAGGATCATTTCAGTCCAGGAGTTTAAGACCAGCCTGGGCAACAAGACAAAACCCCATCTAAAAAAAGTACCAAAAATATTAGCCAAGTGAGGTGACATGTGTCTGTTGTCCCAGCTACTCCAGAGGCTGAGGTGGGAGAATCATTTGACCCCAGGAGGCAGAGGTTGTAGTGAGCTAAGACTGAACCACTGCATTCTAGCCTGGGCAACAGAGCAAGACCCTGTCTCAACAGGCAAAACAAAAAAACTGCCGATTGGGTATTACACTTATTACCTAGGTGACAAAATAATATGTACACCAAACCCTCACAACAGGTAATTTCTCTGTAGGATAAACCTGTACATGTACCTGTGAAATTAAAAGTCAAAAGATAGAATAAAGTATTTTTAAAGATAGATTCACGTATAGGATTACAGGTTAGCAGATTTGTAACCTGGCATTTCCGGCTTTGAATTAATTAATAGCCATGTGGCCTGGTCAAGTTCCTTAACTTACTTGTTTTAGTCTCATCTGTTAAGTGAAACTAGTTACATTTATCTCATGAACTGTTGTCAAAATTAAGTTTGATAGGTCTACAAATGACTTGACATATTCCCAAGGGCATAGTGAGTGTTCAGTAAAGAACACCTAGGATTATTACTATCAGCAAGGGCAAGAGTCAGGAAGGAAAGCAATTTTCTAGTGAAATTTTAATTGGACCTTGAAAATTATTGATGTTACACTAAGAAAGAGCTGCTGCTTCCTTTCTTCCTCCAAACAAATAAAGTTCTTTTTCCTCCTACGGTTTACAGGAAAAATTAAGGAATTCATTATTTTAGTCATAGTATTTAATATTTGCAAATCCTATGTGGGCGTCATTTTATTAATCACACACTAAAAATGAGTCTCCAAGCAATTCAATAACTTTATGAACCAGATTCAATTTCACATGATTCAAATCAGCTACTTTAGAAATTTTTCTCTGCAATGTTAGTTTCTGTACTGTATCCGTGTTTTGTATTAAAACACTCAAGATTTCTTACAGGTAAATATCACATACTAAAATGATTACTTTTTTAATATCTTCATTGAGATATAATTCATATACCATAAAATTCACCCACTTACGTTATCTTTTTTCCAAAGGCTCAAATTAGTTTAGTAGATATTTAATATCTTTAAAGTGTGTTTGTGTGTTTGGATTCCCTTGCACATCACATAACTATGAAATCCTTGTTTGCCATGGTCTCACATGAGTTAATGGAATCTATCTACTTAACTGTCTGTAGAGCAGAGACTATTTCAAACTTCTTTGTACTTCTCCAAGTACCTTACACTGCCTTGTGATATAGGAGTAGGAATTCTGTAATTGGTTAACTGATAAGTGCACATGGTAGTTTACATCATTACTAATTTAATCTTCACAAAAACCCACTAAGGCAAGCACTATTATTATCAACACTTCACAGATGAGGAAACCAGGGTTAAGAAGTTTTAGGAATTTATCTAAGGTCACTTGTGACCTGGGCTTGTCTAACTCCATAGTTCATCCTCTTAACCATAATATTGCTTTTATCTTAAATCTTGATTTTGTTTATTTATGTAATTCAGGTTTTACTATAAAAAATTAGAAAATACAGATAAATTATAAGAAAAAGGGAGAAAAATGTTCAAATCACAACACCAATATCTTTATATAGCCCCAATTACCGGTTTGGTGCAAATTCCTACAGATTTATATGTAATTATGAATACATGCATAATTATAATTTATAATTATATATAAACACTATAATTACTTATTCACTGAAATGAGATGTTATGCTCTATATATTCTTTAATCTGTGTCATAATTTTTCATTTGGAGTATTTCCACTTAACTAAATATTTATATCTAGGTCAATGGTATTTCACTGTATAAATGTAGCTTAATTCATTCACCTACTAACAATGTGTAATTATCATTTCCCTACTCCTAGATTACACTGGACATTGTAACATCTTTTTAAATTAGCCTATAATAATTATCGTTATTCCTTTTAATATTTGTCAATTTGGTGGTCTAACTAGGTGTCACATTCTGTTGTTCAATTTTGAAATTCTTAATGATGAAGAGTAAATTTTGCATGGGCTTTCTGGCCATATGTGTTCCTTCTTTGTGAATTGCCTATTCTTGTACTTTTCCATTTTTCTATTGATTTCTTATCCTTACTGTTATGGGAAAGCTTTATATATATTAGAGACATTAATCCTTTTAATGTAAAACACAATGCAAATTAAACACATTTTTCTTTCTAAAACATATTTCCCTGTGCTCTATATTGAATTTTCTTTTCTGAATATTGACCTAACCATAGGCAAATTAAAAAATCAAATTTGTTTCTGCCACCTTCTCATCTTTCCTCATTCCCTCTTATCCTTATGTAATGCCTAAAGAAGTCCTAGCCTAATCAATAATATCTCCAACAGGTTGTTGTACCTAGGGTTTTTATGCAAAATAGATTAACTTGGAAGTCATTTCATGCAGTAAAAAAATAAGTTTGTTTACTTACTAGCTGCCTCAAAATATAGTTATAATAATCTATACAATCTGTCTTAGGGGCTCAAAGTTTAAAGTGGAAAAGACTAGGCTCCAATCCTCATTCTGATACTGGCTTGCCTCATGATCTTGGGAAATAACTTAAATTTTCTGAGCTTTATATTCCTTATCTTCAAAATAGGTATCTGCAAAAATTAGACGAAGTCATATGTGTAATATACTTAATACATATATGACTATTCCTACATATTTAGCATTCTCTAAATGAAGCTTACATATAATAAGTGATAAATAAAAATGTCCTTTAACTGTTTTATCAGTGTTAGTCCTTTTTATTCATATGCTTATTATAATACTTTTGTGGCCAGCATATCAAACTCCCCAAACGGCAGGTATTAATACCAGTTTTGAAAGGGAAAATGTATGTTACTATATTTTAACTGCATATGTGAACAACAAAAACAATTGTCTTCATAATACAAACTATAGAAAACTATGCTGAATAAAAGCTTTTCTAGAGGTAACATGTTGAAGATGGAATCCAACTTCTGCTTATCAATGACTCTTGAAGTTGCAGGAACTCCAGGACTGCGTGGCATTTTTTTTTAATATACCTTCTAAGCTATATGTCTATGTGTAAGTGTACATTGTGTGGCACTTTTATTGGAAAAATACATTTTTTAAGTTGAGAAACACTTGCTCAATGTGCTTTTCAAATATAAGTCATCACAATTGTATATAGACCTTTAGCATTTGCATAAGACCATAGACACAGAATAGAAATTCAAGTATTTTAACAGAAACCAGGGAAGGCTTAGAACTAAGGTTGACAACTCTAGAATCCAGGGGATGTTTAGATGTGTAGGCACCAATCTTCAAATCTCACAAATACCAGACCAGCACAGTTTGCCTTTGTGAAAACTATAGCCATATTATTGCCAAAGATAAACAGATTATATGAGTTCTTCTGAAGGACCTTGTATTTGGGGAAGTTCTTAGTTCAGTGTTAGTGCACAAAGGGAAGAGTGCCACCTGCTGGGCCACCAATGATACTTCCCGTGGGGCCACAGCTACGGGGCCACGTGGGGAAAGAACAGACTCTAGTCCAAATTAGATTCACTTTGCTATGCCTAGATTAGCTTAACAGTCATTTGAAATTATTTAGCCATTTCTTACAAATACTAATATCAAAGCTTCTTTTTTCTTAGCTAACAAATGAGTCGCTCTTTGAGAACAGAACTTTCCCGGCTAAATTTATTATAGGGGCTAATTCCAATATTTTACGATGCAAACTTGTACACATGTGTAAGCTTTGTACCCACAAAATGTGCTCATAACACATTTTTGATATTAATTATATTTTTAAAGCACAGGGTTTGTTTGTTTTCATTATTTTGACTTAGAGTCATCGTTCTTCTTGTCTTTACAGTGCAAAATGCCAACACAGTAATTCTTTTAGTCAGGTGTCAGTAGTTGATGAGAAGAGCCCAGGGCTCTGATTTCTATTGTTATGCTTGAATGGGGAGACAAGAAGAAGTTTTTATTGTTATTATTATTATTATTATTTGAGACAGAGTCTCGCTCTGTCGCCCAGGTCATTGGAGTGCACGATTTCAGGTCATTGCAACCTCCTCCTGGGTTCGAGTGATTCTCCTGCCTCAGCCTCCTAAGTAGCTGGGACTACAAGCACATGCCAGTATACATATCTAATTTTTGTATTTTTAGTAGAGATGGGGTTTCACCATGTTGGCCAGGCTGGCCTTGAAATTCTTACCTTAAGTGATTCGCCTGGCTCAGCCTCCCAAAGTGCTGGGATTACAGGCATGAGCCACAGCGTCCAGCTGGGAAAAAGTATTGGTAGTGGAACCACAAAGGCATGTAGGAACAGTGGAAATGATTCATCAAAGTGGAGTAGGGTATCATGTCATTAATGTTGTTTAGAATTCCTGTACATGGTGATAAAAATAAAATGCAACCTAAGTTAGTTTTATTATTGCTTTTCTATGCTCTACGGAAAATGTACCCCATTTTGCCTGAATCACGGGCAGACCACTCCCACAGCATTTCTTCTGATATACCTCTAAATATTTTCACTCACAAATGGTGTAGGGAGTGAGGCAGAGATGTCCAGATTTATATGCCTTGTGTATGGAAGGAATATACTCTCTTCTACATTGGCACGACTTATTATACCTAATTAAAACTATCTGCATCCATACTGCCTTAAAATCTTTTTGCTATTTTGACATTGTACCAATTATCATTTAGGTTACAAATTATAAAGCTATCATATTAAATATCTTAAGGTGAATTCATATCATCAACTTGCATGCCTTGTAAAATTTAGCTCACTGCCAGAGAAACAGTATTGAAGGAGAAGGAAAGAGTAATCTCGGAGTATGGGGCCCTCGAAACACATCATGGTAGTCTATTTCCAAACTAGGTTCATCAGGATCTTGCCCAGGATTTTTCTACTGTAGCTATTAAAGAAGACTTTCTTTCCCCTGGGGTGATAAGTTGGTAGAATAGGAATCTTGAGCCACTAAGTGGACATTTGTCTACCAGAAAGACAGCCCTTGATGGAAAGAAAAGAATTCTTTGATGACATCTCATTAGTTGAGCACTGGCTTGTCCAGTTACATGAAACAAATCCTCTCATTTGTGTTTATTAAGCAAGTTTGAATTGGATTTCTGTCTTCCCAATGAAAAGCATTTTGACAAATATAAGGCTTTAAATATAGTGCTTGTGTGCAATATTAAAATATAGTTATACTGTATCCTTTTATATAATTGATTAAAGCAAATATAAGCATATAATTTTCTGTGAGCAATTTGCAGCACATGCCAACAAATGGCAGTTGCCACAATATATAATTTACTTCCCTCATTCATTTGTTATTCTCTAGAGTCAGTTTCAAAAATGATTTATTTTCATCCTAGACATTCCATTAATTATTGACTATACATATACACTAATTCCAATTCATATTTAAAAGCAGCTGGCTCAAATCTTGGCAAAAGAATTAGCAGTGATTCCACATATCATGATCTGAATATATATAAATATACTCTGTTCTTACTCCTATTTTATTCACGTTTTAAAAAATGAGATTCATAAAATTCTAACTTCTAGTTCAAGTCATGCTGCAATTAAATTAAGAAGCATGGCAGACTTTGGGTTAGAACTAAATCAAATTGGCAGAAATTTTGCAACCTTAATGGCCATGTTTTACATAGTGTTAATTGAAGTTACAGCCATATAAATTATATCATTTAATCTTAGAATTCTTGGAAATTAACTACTGTTAATTTATAATAACTTTAATTTAGAGAGAGCCCAGTGTAGATAAATTAAGCAATATTGAGGTAGCTATCATGAAAATATCAGTAGGAAACCAGCTGGGGAACAAGGATAACATCAGCCTTCTGGGTTTTCAATGGGACTTTTTTGTCTGGTTTCGTAATTTGTTGGGGAGATTTTTGTTTGTGTGTTTGCTTAGTCTGGGTTTTTTAAGACAGATGCACTCTGATCTTTATTGCTATGGCTTGGTATCCTCTGACTGGAACAGGACCAGGCTGTTCAGCGCTCATAAAGGTTTATTGAATGAACGAATGTTTTATAATAGATGCAAATCTGGTGCGACATGAATTTTTCTGTTATTGCTATAGGTGATAAAACATAGCCATTGTGGACTGAGTCAGAAGGAATTTCAGGTGTCCCTTTTTCAAGCTTCCTCATCCTAATATTAAAGGAACTGAGACAAGAAAAGGTAAAGCGACTGCCTCAGAGAAAGGAGTAGTAAATCAATCAACAATCATTTATCAAGTAGTGTACACTGCTTCAGCAGAGCATAAGGCAGTTAAAGTCTCTGCTTTCAAGGAGCTTATGTTCCAGTGGGAAAGGTGATAAACATGTAAATGAGTAAGATAATTTCAGGCCCTGATAAAATGATGCTACAAAAATACTAATACAGAATATTGGGATGGAGAATGATGGATGGTGGAGAGAAACATAACTTACTTAGGTTACTCACAACTGGATTCTGTAAAGACTCTCATGGGGGCTGAGGCCTGAATGACGAGGAGACAGCCATGCAAGGTATGGAGGAAGGGTATTGGAAATGCAAGTATGAAGGGTCTGAGATGGAAACAAGCTTGATGTGTTTGATGAAAATAAGAACAGCCATAGTCAACTAGAATGAGGAGGAGAAGAAAATGAACAGAGACAAGGTTGGCTGGGCCAACACCAAACCCCATAGAGCACTGTATATCAGGAAAAGTAACTGTAGGTTTTACAGGGTGTGATGAGACACCGTTAGAAAGGTTTTGAGGAAAGGAGTCATATTATCTAATTTTCATTTTAGAAAAATCACTCAGGCTACTGTGTGGAGAAGGGACTGGGATAAGGCAAGAGATGATGCTGTGAGACTAATTAGAAGATTGCCCCGGTAATCAAGGCTGAACAGCGGTCACTTGAACTAGGATTGGCAGTAGAGAGGCTGAGCAGTAGCTGGATTCAAGACATCTGTAAATACCTACAGGACTTACTGCTAGATGCATTTGAGCAAATGAAGATGCAATTTACAGTGACGGAGAAGACTCTGGAAGAATGAATTGGGAAGATGGGGAAATGATTAGCCCTGCTTTGGACATGTCCATTCTGAAATCTTTTTATTTTTTCTTTTTTTTTTTTTTTTGAGACGGAGTTTTAGCTCTCGTTACCCAGGCTGGAGTGCAATGGCGCGATCTCGGCTCACCGCAACCTCCGCCTCCCAGGTTCAAGCAATTCTCCTGCCTCAGCCTCCCGAGTAGCTGGGACTACAGGCACGTGCTACCATGCCCAGCTAATTTTTTTATTTTTAGTAGAGACGGGGTTTCACCATGTTGACCAGGATGGTCTCGATCTCTTGACCTCGTGATCCACCCGCCTCGGCCTCTCAAAGTGCTGGGATTACAGGTGTGAGCCACCGCGCCGGGCCTGAAATCTTTTTAAATCAGCTTTCTCAGGTTTAATAAGTCTGAAATTTTTATTAAATATTCAAGTGGAAATTCTAAAACATAGCTGGATAGATAAGTCTAGACTTCAAAACAGAGCTCAGGGGAGGTGACATGAATTTGAACATTACCAATAAATAGATGATATTTAAAAGCATGGCTCTAGGGAAACACTGTGGTTACAGAAGAAAGGAGGACTGAAACAGTCTGGAGCACTGTGAGAGATCTTCTGGAGGAGGAGGACCCAGAAAAAAAAATACTGAGGAAAAGAACAGAAGAGTCTGGCTCCCTGGATGTCTCATGAGCAATCTTGATAAGGACTGTTATTAATATGGAAATGGGAGAATGGGGGAAGGAGAGCCTGACTGACATGTAGCGAGGTAAAGAATGGGAAGTGAGGACACAGTAGCAGCACGTTAAACATGGCTTCAGATGTTTCCATGGAGTGAGGAAGAAAACTGGAGTCATGTTTGGAAGGGGATGGGGAACCAAGGGAGAGACGTTGGACTGCTAATAAAATGATCCAACCAACAAGAAAGGAGAACAGGGAGGTAACTGAAGAAACAAAGTCCTGGAGAGGGCAACAGAGGATGACATACAAAGCAATGTGGAGAGATTCACCTTTGGCCTTGGATGCAGCAAGGATGCTTCTTCCACTATGACTTGAGGGAAGGTTAGGTTAGGTGCTTGGGCTCAGGCCCAGGTGGCTGCAGGATTTGGTGAGTTCTTGACTAATTCCATCAGAGTTGAACCCAATTTTTCCAAATTCTACTTCAGATTGCAACCACATAGCCACCCTTAGAATTATAAAGTCGTATTTGTTGTATTGGACACAATAGCTGAAAGTTTTGAAAGAAGTAAGTCCTACTTCTACTGATCGACAGTGTGAAATTATGCCACAAAGGTAATCATCTAGGTTTAGTGGTGCAAAAGTGTCATTACTTAATCAAATGAAAGTATAGCACTAAGCTTATTTTGAGTACAATCTAAGAGAGACATTGCCCTAAGTTTTTAGTTATTCAAAGGAATAAAGTCAACACACTAAGAAAGTGGAAAAACCTAGGTCCTTGAAATCATCATTGAACCACTGAATTAAGCAACTCTGGAACAGCCTTATCCCAGATTTCTGGTTATGTGAGTTAATAAATGTACTGATTGTTTGAGCCATTTTTTGTTGATTATTGCCACTTACAGCTGAAATCATTTTAATAGGCATAGTATTTTACTGGAATAATTGGTAGCCATGTGGAAAAAAATAAAGCTCAAACCTTACACCAAAATAAATTCCAGACAGATCAAAATATAATCAAAGCTAAAGGTTAACTATCACCATTCCTAATTTTGTACAAAAGCAGCAGAAACTTTAAAGTAAAAGCTGTTCTTTTACGTTTTAATTTGATTATTATAAATGATATGTAAAGCATTTAAACTGGGCTGTCCATTGTAACAAATGGAGCATAATGGTGAATAACACAAATGCCAGCCACAACTGACAAGTATTTTGTCATTAAGACACTTTTCATCCTTTATTGCTCTCTTTTCCCATTTTGATATGTTGTATTTTTCTTGAACTATAAAATATTATTTTCTGGATGCCTGCAGATAACATCATATCCTTCCTACACCTTGAGAACAAAGATGACAGACAGTAACAGCAGTGTTGTATCACCATGCCTGGAACATGAAGGCATCCAGTGAAGTTTCACTGAATGGATAGGTGAATGAATGCATGCACACTTCGATGTCAGAAAACGGAGGGAAGGCAATACTTTTTCTGTTTCTGCTGACTGGCAAGGTCAGAAGAAAGAGAATAAGTTGCTGAAGGTTCATGGAAATCTCACAAAGAAAGAAAGTTCATCTTCTTATCCAGTTGATGAGCTCTAAGGAGCTACTGCTCAAAGGTTCTTCCTGGTTTCAGTTCTGAGAACTATTGTAGGAGGACTGAAGAAAACATTTACTGTCTACTGCATACGGGGCACTATACTAGACACTTTAATACATTATTTTATCCTCTATTTCTATTTTATAAATAAGGTAGGAGTTAAATAGAACCTTTGTCCTACATAACCTGGTTCCTTTTGCTCCTATTACTAATCTGCTATGGATTCACTCCTGTTATGTCTCCAGTCTCAGCACTTCTAAATGAAGTTGCCCGGCTCATACAAAACTTACACATGTGTGTGTGTGTGCACGTGTGCGCGTATTAGGATACATGTGCTATTAGTTCTGTTTCTCTAGGGGTTGTCTTCTAATGGAGGTACACAATCCATTGAACTGTGGGAATTAGCAAATCCTAGAACATTCAATCTATAGCTTAATAGCCTGAACTCTGCCTAAGTTCAAAATTAATCATCTTCCTCAAGCAAGTGCCCTAACTTGAAAGTCAAGTTGCAGAGTAAGGCAAAAATAACAGCAGTAGTTTTATCCATATTTCTGATCTCTTCCTAAGTAAAAACACTGAAAAACTTTCATTGTTGCTACTCAAAATGCACCTGCAACAACATAGTCAGAAGTTCCACTAAGATTTACCTTGTTAGACTTCTTTTTGGTTTACCATCCAAATGTTTTGTGCAGAAATTTATAGACACAATGGATGAGTTATTCTACTGCTTTTTTGTTATCCTATGCTAATGAACATATCTGCTAGGGTGTCTGTGATGGTTAAATTTTATGTACCAATTTGGCTAGGCTATGGTACCCAGCTGTTTGGTCAAACACTAGTCCAGATATTGCTGTGAAGATATTTTGTAGATGTGATTAACATCTACAATCAGTTGAGTTTAAGTAAAGGAGAACGCCCTCAATAATGTGGGTTTTCCTTGTCCAATCAGCTGAAAGACATAATTGCAGAACTGAGGACTCCTAGAAAGGAAGGAATTCTGCCTTAAGACTGTAACATAGAAATCCTGCCAGATTTCCCAGCCTGCAGGCTTGCCCTACACATTTCAGATTTGCCAGCCCCACAATTGCATGAGCCAGTTCCTTAAAAAATATGTTAACATGAGGCCAATCAGGAATAATAGGTAGGTGCTAGTGAACATACTTAGTGAGAGACTGGATGTGGGAAAAGGAGGGAGAAACACACCTGAGTGTTTAATCTGAGAAACTATGGTTGTAGAGAACGGAAAGCTAAAGATTTACAGAAGAAAACACTGCTTTGGGAGGAAGAGGTTGTGTTCTATTGGGGGATGTTGAGACTGAAGATCCAGTGAAGCGTCCAGGTAGAGATTTCAAGTGACCACTTAATAACCTGGGTCTGCCCCTCAGGAGAAAGTTTAGGCTAAAAATACAGGTTTCATCATCATTAGCGAATTGGATAAGAATCCCCAGAGGAAGAAGCAGGACAAGGAAAGAAGATAACCAAGGAGCAAACATTGCTTGACGCTAATGTTTAAAAGGCAGGAGAAAAGAGAACAGCTCCATAAAAAACTGAAAAGGTCAAGGAGTTATTATTGTATATTTTTGTTTTGTTTTATTATGCTAATTATATACATGACCTAAAACTTACCATTTCAATGTTTTTTTAGTGTACAATTTAGTGTCAATTACTACATTTGCGATGTTGTGTAAACATTACCACTATTTCCAAAACTATTTAATTATCTCAAACAGAAATTCTGTAACCATTAAGCAATAGCTTCTCATTCCTCCTTCCCCGCAGCCCCTGGTAAACTTTTTTATTAAGACAGAGTCTCACTCTGTCATCTAGTCTGGAGTGCAGTAGTACAATCTCAGCTCACTGCAACCTTGGCTTCCTGGGTTAAAGCAATCCTCCCACGTCAGCCTCCCAAGTAGCTGGAACTAGAGGCATGTGCCATCGTGCCTGGCTATTTTTTTTTAATTATTATTTTTGTGCTCTCTTCCTTTCTCTGCCATCGTGGTGTGTGCTTTACTCAGTTTCTTGCCATGTCTTCTCACAAGACTTTCAGGATTAAGCGATTCCTGGCCAAGAAACAAAAGCAAAATCGTCCCATTCCCCAGTGGATTAGGATGAAAACTGGTAATAAAATCAGGTACAACTCCAAAAGGAGACATTGGAAAAGAACTAAGCTGGGTCTATAAGAAAATACACATGAGATGGCACACATATTTATGCTGTCTGAAGTTCACAATCATCTTACCAAATCAAGCTGAGAAATGTCACCACTATCTGAAGAAGTTTGAACAGTTTCCTCTCTGGATCTGTTATGAAGGCATTAGTTAGTACAACCCACAGTGCTTCCATTATTCATGTTAAAAAAAAAAAAAAGAAGGCTTTGGTTGCCTGGGTTCAGTAATAAATGTGTGAGACCTTTCACTTCCCCCAAAAAAACATTATTATTTTTGTAGACACAGGGGTGTCACTATATTGTCCAGGCTGGTCTTTAACTCCTGAGCTCAAGGGATCTATCTGCCCTCTTCAGCCTCCCAAAGTACTGGAATTACAGGCATGAGCCATGGGCCTGGCTGGGCCCCTGGTAATTTTTTTTTTTTTGAGGCAGTCTCACTGTGTTGCCCAGGCTGAAGCCAGTGGTGCAATCTTGGCTCACAGTGACCTCCACCCCATGGGTTGAAGATATTTTCGTGCCTCAGCAAGAAATTTCGTGTATACACATGCATAGTTGCCTGCTACAGGGCTAAAGGGTGGGGGATGAGTAGCTGCTACTATGTCAAGAGCTAATGTTATCCAAAACTGGCCTGGCACAGTGGCTCACACCTGTAATCTCAGCACTTTGGGAGGCTGAGGCAGGTGGATCACCTGAGGTCAGGAGTTTGAGACCACCCTGGCCAACATGGCAAAACCCCGCCTCTACTAAAAATACAAGAATTAGCCAGGCATTGTGGTGGACGCCTATAATCCCAGCTACTTGGGAGGCTGAGGCAGGAGAATCACTCTAACCTGGGGGGCAGAGATTGCAGCGAGCCGAGATTACGCCGCTTCATTTCAGCCTGGGAAGAAGAGCGAAACTCAGTCTCAAAAACAAACAAAAAAACCAACAAAATTAACCACAATTTACCATCAAGCCTTCCCCTACATGTTGCAATTCTTTTGTTGTTGTTGTTGTTGCAATTCTTTAATACACTCCAGATTTTTGAAATAGGTACATCATACAGACTCTGCCAATGCAATTGTTCTCTGCATGGAGAGACAGATTTCTGGTGCTCCCTATTCTACCATCTTTTCAGAATCCTCTCATCTATGTTACCTTTTTGTCCATGTCTCCTGCTGTCCCGACTGAGAATCTCACCTTCCACTCCAAGCAGTCCAGTAAAATATGCCTTTCTGAAGTAACACAATTCCCTCTCTAAGATAAATTCTGGTGCCACTTGTAAAGATAACCTTTTACATTGATACATTTCATATAAATCTTCATATTTACCTGTTCACATATTATTATAAAATCTTTTGTCACCACACTTATAAAAGATCATTATAATATCTATGGATACCAACAAGCACACATGTTCTGCTTTGTCAGAGAGAAAAAACATCAACAGACGGGGAAGAGACTTCACTAAATTAAGGATACTTAACTAGTGTCAATTTAAAAATTCACACATCAAAAAGCACTTAAAGAGCTATTCATTTTGCTGCCTAAAATACATAAAAATAAAATCACTTGGCTATTTAACAGATTATGAGGCTGTTAAATGAATTATATTAAGGGCTTTAGCACTAAACCATGTCCACTCAAAGCATAAAATTCCCTGCACATGTTTAATGCTCTGTCTCACTTTCAAATAAATGTCAATCTTGAAACAATTTATTTTCTCAAAATTCTTCAAGAGTTATTTTATATTCTAGTGCCCTTGGATCTTTTGCTCTTCATCTTTTTTTATTCATCTCCTGGAGCCTGGCTTGGATTACTGTTAGCTGAAAATAATGAGCTACATATTGTTTACTTCACACCTAATGGTACCCACAGTGAGAATGACAGCTTATTATAACTAAGTAAATTAAATTACTATAAGGTCAAATTAGTGTGAGTCCAGAGTAGCTAAATAATTACAGATCTGGATCACTAGTCTATCTACCAAGAACATGCTGAATTATGAAATAGGTAACACTTATTAGCCATGTACATGTCTAGTCATTTCAAACACATATTCTCCTTTAACCCTTCCAACTTGGGCATGTGGTGAGTGTAAGGATAGCAATGCAGAAATGGTTAAGCAACGGTCCCTTGCACCCAAATTAAACAGCTAGGAAGTGACAGAACTTGATATAAACCCAATTTGTTTTCTGACTCAAAGCCTATCCTCTTAATACTAAGATTCTGTTATGCATTATTGCTTTTCATTTTATTATACGTGTTTACACTCTAGGTATTTTTTTATCTAAAATTGGAAACTAAGGCAGACTCCTTGTTGGCGTCGTGGTTTAGTCAGCTGAACAGATGCAAATTAGGTAGCATTTTAGACTTCTTATAAAGAACATACCACTAGTAATTTTAATACTTCCATGAAAATACTTATTTTTCAGATAATAATCTTATTTATGTGTTAGATGGTGAGCTATACATATTTTCTAGAAATTATTTACTGAGTCCTAGAAGGTTTTTATTTCTCCCAAAACATAAAGCAATATACAAAATATTTTTAAAACTCATTTCTTAGAATTATTATTAAGAAAAATTTTACTTTTCATCACACTCCATTTCCTGAACTCTCATTTATACTATATAACAACATTTCAGCCTCCTACTCTGTCCTCCCACGTATAAACCCATACCCAAGATCAAAAACACAAGCATACCTGATGACTTCATGTCTACAAAGATGTTAAAGGATAGTGACTTTTTTACTCTCCTCTATAGAAGGAATTTCAGATATGGTTTAGTCAAAAGTCTCCCAATAGACAGAGTAATTGTTTTTGAGCAATGTTGCTGACCTGAATTAAATAAATTTCAGGGACTTAATTTTTTAAATATAGGTTTGCATTCATGGTTCAAGAGGGGCTAATGTTAAGTATGCAAATAAATTACAGTTAATTAATATAACATTTGTTACCGTATTAGCGATTAATGCCAAGCGAGGATCACCAACGGTTACTAGAATACCACAAATCTAGGCAATTGTTGCTGATCTGAGCTTTGAATGTTTTGCCATTAGATTGACCAAAAAAAAAAAAAAAACTCTAAAGTTACCATACCTATTGTGCAGGCGGTTTCAGGGAAATCGTCATTTTTAATACACTATTGGTTGTAGTGGTAGTTGATATAACTTTTCAGTTGGCAAATTTAATGTTATCAAAACTTTAAAATGTCTAAACTCTTTGACAACCAGTATTTCCACTCCCAGGAATTATTCTACCATAAAGACATATGCACTTGTATGTTCATCGCAGCACTATTTATACTAGCAAAGACATGGAATCAACCTAAATGTCCATCAGCAGTAAAATGGATGAAGAAAGTGTGGTACATATACACTATGAAATACTGTGCAGCCATAAAAAGAATAAGATTACATCCTTTGCAGCAACATGGATGGAGCTGGAGGCCATCACCCTTAGCGAACTAACACAGGAACAGGAAACCAAATACCACATGTTCTCACCTATCAGTGGGAGCTAAACACCGAGAGCACATGGACACATGGAAGGAACAACAGACACTGGGGCCTATTGGAGGGTGGAGGGTGTTAGGAGGGAGAGGATGGAAAAACTACCTATTGAGCCAGGTGCAGTGGCTCTTGCCTGTAATCCCAGCACTTTGGGAGGCCAAGGCAGGTGGATCGCTTGCATCCAGGAGTTTAGGATCAGCCTGGGCAACATGGTGAAACCCCATATCTACAAAAAAATTAGCTGGGTGTGATGGTGAGCACCTGTAGTCCCAGCTACTTGGGAAACTGAGATGGGAAGATTACTTGAGCCCGGGAAGCAGAGGTTGCAGTGAGCTGAGTCATGCCACCACATCCCAGCCTGGACAACAGAGCAAGACCCCAGACAACAGAGCAAGGAAGGAAAGGAAAGAAAAAGAAAAGGAAAGGAAAAGAAAGGAAAGGAAAGGAAAGGAAAGGAAAAGGAAAAGGAAAAGGGAAAGGAAAGGAAAGACTATTTATCAGGTAGTATACTTATTATATACTTATAATAAGTATAGTATACTTATGTTATATTATACTATAATATAGTGTGTAATATAATATTATAAGTACTTATATTATATTTATATATACTTATTATTGGGTGACAATATAATGAGTACGCCAGACCCCCATGACACACAAGTTACTGGTATAACAAACCTGGACATGTGTTCCTGAAACTAAAAGTTTTTTTTTTTAACAAAGCATTAATGTTAAAGAGATTCATGTGTAAGTATACATGTAAATCTTATATATGTAAAATGTATGTGTAAAACTCTTCACCTTAGATTACTTCCCTCAAGCTTTATTGAGATATAATTGACAAATCAAAATTGTGCATATTTGATGTATACATGATGATTTGATATAGATAAACATATACATTATGAAATGGTTACCACACAAGTGAATGAAAGCATCCATCATCTCACACAGTTACCATTTTTGTGTGTGTAAAAGGTGAAAATACTTAAGATCTACTTAAATGTGCTCAAGTGATCTACTTAAGTGTTCATAGACTATTCATAACTTTGAAAAAATTTTAAAACAACTTAAATATTAAACAGTAGGGAAATCAGTTGATTAGTTGGTGGTACCTTGACATAATGATATACATTATCATTATGTTATATGTATATCATTATGCTATATGTATATGATATACATAACGATATACATTATCATTATGTCAAGGTGCCACCAACTAATCAACTGATTCCCCTACTGTTTCATATTACAGACTTGCATCTCCTTAATTAGATTATAAACTCTTTAGAAGAGGAGATTAGGTTCTATTTTTCTTTAGCATACCCTACAATATCCAGCATAATTTTACCATAGACACAAGGCATAAACTCAGGACATTCTTATTCATATAGTCTCAAAGATTAGTGAGGAATAAATTGTGTAACAGATAGTTATAACTCAGCAAGAAATTTTTCTTTCTTTCTTTCTACCTTTCTTTCTTCCTTTCTTTCTTTACTAAGTAAGATACCAAGGCAAAGAAATTTCTTTATGGTAACAGGGCAGACTCTTGCATGTCAACATATCCCTTTCACTCACCATACTACCACCACCCAGCCCTAAAATGGTTGAAAGGCAGCAAGCCTCTTATCCTAGGACCTGATATATTCCTCCCCTCCATAGGCTGCTGAGGCTGGTGAGCTGAGATGTGCTTCCATAAGGAACAAGGCAGTTAGAGGCACCGGGGCACTGCTTCAACATGTATTACCCTGTATTTTTTATCAATTCATAAATATCCTTTCTTCTGCTTATTTGCTACCTTCAGGTAAAAATGAAAATCTCAACCACGCCATTATTCATGCCAAGCCTTAAACCCGGATCAACCTTTGCCATCTAATGTCACTCTTCAGCCATAATTGTAAATCCTTCAACTGCATTATTTTATCTAATCCTCATAAAAGCAAAGGGTGATATAGCAGAGACAGTTATAGTGCTCACCAATGACTGCAAAATGTCCACATCTCCCAGCCTCCCTTGCAGATAGATTGGGACCATGGGATTAGTTCCCACCAAAGAACTATGAGTAGAAATAGCATGTGTCTGGGGCCAAAGAAGTTAAAACCTGGCTTACCTCCTCCATCCTTCTTTTCTCTTGCAATAATGATCTTGATTAGGAAGCCACCAGCCACAAAAGGAAGGTGAGCTGACGGATCCACACTAGACTCTACTAGAGTGAGGAATATAATTTCATTGTGTTAAACCACTGAAATTTCAGAATTTGTCTGTTAAGCAGAAGAGCCCATCTGTCCTAACACACATAGATGATATTTGAAATATGTAATAACTAGTACAGAATATGCACTGACCTATTAAAATGAATGCAATGACCAATGAATGTCATTGGCTGTAAATGACTGACATGGCTGTATGAGTCCATACCAGCTGAACAACCATGAAAACAACTCTACAAGTTAATCCCAGTTTTATAATTGGTGAAACAGAAGCATTGAGAGCTTGCCTAAGACAATGACTTGTAAATGGTCAAGTAGGAATTCAGATCAGCTGTTTGATACATAATCTATTCTCTTTCTATCTCAACATTCTGCTTCCTACTTGTTGAATGATGCCTAAATTACCCGAACAATTCATCAAGACTGCAGTAGAAGTGTCCAAATACTTAATTGCTTATTTAAAGCATGAGGCATGGCCCAATAGTATATGTTTATTATTGTTGAATTTTCTATAACTTGAACTCATTCTTGCCTCTGTATAGAATGTCGGTATTAAATTTTGCTTTTCCTTTCAAATTTGCCTTTTGTCATTATTCGTCATTAACCCTGAAACTGTATTATTGAAGTGGATACATCCAACTTTATGACATAACATATATTAAAAAGGCAAGAGAAAATTAAATTGGATGAAGTGCTTGGCTTTTGGCATAGTTCTTTTGCTCCTGCTGTTCATTCTTCATTTAAATTCATAAGTCTCTTTCTCCATGACAGGATAATCATCTCCACAGCAACTATTATATCACAAAGCACTGTGCCTGTGAGTGAGAACAGATCAGCAGGAGCTGAGCAACACTTAAGCAACAGAGATTCTATTTTCACACAAATATCTCTAATTATAATAAGCTAAGGAAGAAATATATCATTCCCTCCCCAACCCCCCCATAATACAAGCAGAGCTCTCTCTACATGGTTTCTCACATAAAAAAAAATGGTGCTTTCAACCACAAATGTGTTTAATAAGAGCCTATTCCCACATAGAGATGATATCACCTGTTACTGCCAGACAAATATGTGTCTAGACTGAAAAGCAGGCACTGGTTGAATTAAAAATCATACAGACATACTGCACAATTTAGAGCAGAAATCAAAGCAGGATCTGTGTGTTACACAGATTCAACATATATTACCCTCTGTGTTACACAGATCCTGTGTAGACTGCTAACAACATTAAAAAAATAATAATAATAAATAAAAACCTCTTTAAAAGTAAAAGGAAGGACACAAAAATTGCCACGTGGCTAAAAGGTAAGTATTACCAGAGTTTCTCTTTCCAAAGAGAAAACTTAGAATGGTGTGGTCAAGAGCTGGCGTCATTTGACTAATCACAACAATGGTAACATACTTTAAATTTGAAATGGGCTTGAACATTTTACAACACAATCTCAAAATAGCACTTTCAATGGCAAGCAGAATTCTCTAGGATGGCTGAAACCTCATTATTACACTGGTGATCAAATCCCAGAGAACAGTAGATGTCTATCAGATTCTGCCGATGACCCATTATTTTACACTGGTTTTGTAGAATTTAAAATCAAATCATGTTTATAATCTAAAATACACAATCTTACAAGTGATATGCTTAAAGAATATCAATCTTGCCTCTCCCACTAGATGATAAACATCTTGAGGGCAGGCAGTTTGTCTTGTATCATTATGCTATTTTCTATAACACTCAGTACAATCTATGATAAAGAGCTATTGTCTCAATTTAATATTGAAATGACAAGCTCCTCAGACATGACAACAGGAACAAAAATAATTAAAGTTGACTGTTATTTTGCCACAAGGCTCAAAGGAGTTGTGTAGTGAAGGGCTCCAAAATTCACTACTCTAGAATTGTGTATGTATGTGTGAGACAGGGTCTCACTCTTGCCTGGGATGGAGTGTAGTGGCACAATCACGGCTCACTGCAGCCTGACCTCTCCAGTTTCAAGCGATTCTCCCACCTCAGCCTCCCCAGTAGCCAGGATAGGACTACAGCCATGTACCATCACACCTGGCTAATTTTTGCATTTTTTTGTAGAGACAGAGTTTCACCATGTTGCCTAGGCTGGTCTCAAACTCCTGAGCACAGGCAATCCATTCACAATGCTGGTATCACAGGTGTCAGCCACAAGCTTCCATATTATTCTTAAATGGGCGTTGTCACAAAACTATTATATGTCCCGTTTATTCTCCCAGAAGTCCATAAGTCTTTCCAGAAAGTCATTTGTTTTCCCATAAACAGTGTTTTCCTCCCCTTCCCTGTTGAAACGGGATACAGGTCCCAATTTCTGTGAAGTCCTGCACATAGATAATTAAATATATTTTCTTGCTAATCTGTCCTTTGTCATTTTCACTTGAAAGCCTCCAAAAATTGAATCTAAGAGGGCAGAGGAAATTTGTCCACCCTGGCAGTTGTAAAGGGACCAGCACTCTGGATTCTGGCATCACTGGAGCCCTCCCAAGTCATCTAACCCATTCATCTGGTTACATGTCATTAGGAGAATGACATTGAACCCTCAGCCTGATCCCATTATCAGCCATCTCAAAGCAGCACCTAAAATCACCTAAAATCTCTAGCCTACCTCCCATCCTCACTCTCATGCCCATATCTGCTGTGTCTTAATCATCTTTATTGTCACTTTCTGGGTGCTGATGTCTTGATGGGGGAAGTCAGGGAACTTTGTTGACACGGCTTTCTGTAAACTCACACTTTTCACTTCAACAGGGCCCATACTGCTGCCCAGTAGTCTGCCCAGTAATGCCCAGGATTAGGTTATTTTTTACTGATTCCATAAAATCATCTACGTCAGGGATAATATTCCAAATTTTAAATAACTAGTATGACAGAAGCATCAATCTTAAATTGATATGGCTCTAGAGCAGGGTCTGAGAGAGGACCCCGACTAATTTTGCTTTTACCCTTTCATTGCCTCCCGGGTGATTCTCCTGCCTCAGCCTCCTGAGTAACTGGGATTACAGGTGTCTGCCACCACACTCTGCTAATTTTTTGTATTTTTAGTAGAGAGAGGATTTTGCCGTGTTGGCCAGGCTGGTCTTGAACTCCTGATCTCAGGTGATCTACTCGCCTTGGCCTCCTAAAGTGCTGAGATTATAGGCATGAGCCAGCATACCTGGCCATTCTGACTTTTTTTTAAATTAACAAACTCCTTCAATTTAAGACACCTTTGACTATTATTAACTGTCCTTTCCGTTTTAAATTTAAAAAATTAATTAAACAAAAAGAGACCTACAGCACCAGATAATCCTAGGTCGTCTCCCATCCAGTACTAACCAGGCCTGATCCTGCAGGCTAGATGTGGCCTGTGACCATCAGTTTACTACCTGTAGTATGATAATTTTGGGAGCTTATTTTGTGTTCTGGGAAAGAGATAAAACTTTTCCAATGTAGACCTTAGAAGTCTCCTGGGAGAAAAATGGATACAGATATCAACTTCTTCTCTTTTGAGACTCCAGGTTATTAGAACATCTTAGAGAGATATATATATAGATGGTCTCACTAGAATCCACCTAGAAGGAAAGGAGACCCAGAACCCCAAGAAGTTGGAGGACCTGAGCGTATTATAGGACTCCAGAGAAGTAACCTGAGGCCAGAGACTCTCTTGATTCTGTCACCTTAGCACTGGGGGCATGCTTGGTCAAAATAGTTGTGGAGAAGAGTGTATATTAAAGAGGAGGGGAGGACATGTCAGTGGCATGGTGATCATAATAGTAAAGGTGATATCTCCTTTTTCCTCCTTATACTCTGAAATAAACTGCAGCTCCAACCAGCAGTGGTCAGGGGCCTTGGTCATTCCAGCAATGGACAGTGATGATCTCCAGAGGTGTGAGACTTTGTGTTTCCAACAACAGACTACAGCCAGGGCAGCAACAAAAGTCACTACTTGGTGGGCTGATTACAGTCTCTGCCTCCCTCTGAATTAGTTACATGAAAATAAGACTGGCCTCAAGGCTGCATGTGTATTCTGAGTGTTAAGGTAGTGGGTAGGGTAAACTCCAAAGGGTAATCTGTAAAGATGAAACTGAAATCATAATCATTTAATTTATATATTAAAAAGAAACATGATTATGGCATAGGAATAGGCAAATAGATTAATGGAGCAGACTAGTGAGTCCAAAAATAGACTCAAGCATATACAGTCAATTGAATGGTTACAAAAACACCAAGTCAATTCAATGGGAAAGAAAACTCTTCTAAACAACTGGTGTTGAAACAGCAATAAAACGGTATGGGAAAAAATAAAGCTTGACCCTGTCTCACAGCATAGACAAACATTGATTTGACATGAATCACAGATGAAATATAAAATGTAAAACTACAAAGATCCTAGAAGAAAACACAGGAGAATATCTTTGGAACCTTATGATAGGCAAAGCCTTCTTAGAACACAAAAAGAACTAGACATAAAAGAAAAAAAAAAAAGGATAGATTGAACTTTATCACAATTTAAAACTTCTGATCATCAGAAGACGCTGTTAAGATAATTTAAAAGGCAAATTAGGTTTTCAGTCTCTTAGATAAGCACCTTTGAAGTCATTGCTCCATTCTAACAAGTAAAGAGCTGAACAAATTGAAAACTTAATAACTCTTCTTAAACCCATCAGAAAAGTGAGATCACAGGGCAAACTGCTCTCCCAAACTTGGAGAAATGGACAGATGAATACAGGAAATTACAAGTTCCTGGGACAGAAACCCACAAGAAGAAACTGCCAAAGAAACCAGTCTGGGATAGGAAAACTTGAACTGTAATGGACAAATCACTGGAGGTCCAGTGTGAACAATTCTGAGAGTTAAAAACTCAAGGGGGACTCAGTCATGGGGGGGGTCCCCACACTTTTGTGAATTTTACCTCCAGGAGCTCTACCAAATCTTCATAATACATATTGGAGAAAAATCCCCATCTGCTTCTATAAGGGGAATGGGAAATTATAATTTGAAATATACCAAAGCATTCTATTCTTAACAAGGCCTGGCCTCAAGAGAAACTATTTTAAAGAGCCTAAATGATTAGGGTTTTTTCAGAGGCTAACAAACCTGGGAAAGGAAAATACTCAACTCCAGCCCACTCTAACAATTCTGTCCCACTAAAGGGAGAGAATAATTATTATTGGGTAATTCACAGTCCAAGGCACAGGCTTATTAAAAGATTGAGACCTAATCACAGGACTATTGGATGCTTCCCTTCCCCCTACAACTTACCAATACATTCCTAAAGGCCTGTTTACCTCAGTTCCTTTTACCCGATACATAAACAACCATATCTTGTGAGAACTCTCTCACAAGACAGCACTTGGAGGATGGTGCTAAACCATTAGAAACTGCACTCATGATCTAATCACCCTCCACCTCCAACACTGGGGATTACAATTCAACATGAGATTTGGGTGGGGACACAGAGCCAAACCATATCATTCTGCCCCAGCCACTCCCAAATCTCATGTCTTTCTCACATTTCAAAACACAATCATGCCTTCCTAACAGTCCCCCAAGGTCTTAACTTATTTCAGAATTAACTCAAAAGTCCAAGTCCAAAGTCCTATATTAGACAAGGCAAGTCCCATCTGCCTATGAGCATTCAAAACAAAAAAGCCACTTCAGAGACACAGTGGAGATACAGGAATTGAGAAAACACTCCTTCTCCAAAAGGGAAAAACTAGGCAAAGTAAAGGGGCTACAGGCCCCATGCAAGTCCAAAACCCAGCAGGGCAGTCATTGAATTTTTTTTTTTTTTTTTTTTTTTTGAGATAGGGTCTCATTCTGTTGTCCAAGCTGGAGTGTAGTGGCATGATCTTGGCTCACTGCAACCTACCTCTACTGGGTTCAAGTGGTTCCGCTGTTTCAGCATCCCAAGTAGCTGGGATTACAGGCATGTGCCACCACGTCTGGTTAATTTTTGTATTTTTTAGTAGAGACAGGGTTCTGCCATGTTGGCCAGGCTGGTCTCAAACTCCTGACCTCAGGTGATCTACCTGCCTCAGCGTCCCAAAATGCCGGGATTACAGGCATGAGCCACAACGCCCAGCATTCAGGCCACACTGATGCAAAGGATGGGCTCCCAAGGCCTGGGCATCTCCACCACTGTGGCTCTGCAGGGTTCAACCCCCTTAACTGCTTTCATGGGCTGCCTTTGAGTGCCTTCAGCTTTTATAGGTGCATGGTGCAAGCTGTCCGTGGATTTGTCATTCTGGGGGCTGTAGAATAGTGGCCTTCCTCTCACAGCTCCACTAGGCAGTGCCCTGGTGGGATTCTGTGTGGAAGCGCCAACTCCACATTTCCCCTTTGCACTTTCCTAGTACAGGTTCTCCTTGAGGGCTCCACCCCTGTGGCAGACTTCTGCCTGGACAGTCAAACATTTTCACATATCCTCTGAAATCTAGTTGGAGACTCCCAAACCTCAACTCTTGCCTTCTGCCCACCTGCAGACCCAATACCACATGAAAGCCACCAAGGCTTGGGGCTTTCGCTCTCTGGAGCAGTGGCCTGAGATGTTTCTGGGGCTCTTTTATCCACAGCTGGAGCCAGAGTGACTGGAATGAAGGGAACAGTGTTCCAAGGTTGTACAGGGTAGTGGGTCCCTGGGCCTAGCTCACAAAACCATTCTTCTCTCCTAGGCCACTGGGCCTGTGATGGGAGGCTCTGCTGTGAAGGTCTCTGAAATGCCTTACATGCATTTTTCCCCATTGTCTTGGCTATTAACATTTGGCTCTTCTTTACTTTTAGGAATTTCTGTAGCCAGCTTGAATCCCTCCCCTAAAAATTGTTTTGTTTTTTTCTTTCTACCACACGGCCAGGTGAAATTTTCCAAACTTTTATGTTCTGCTTCTCTTTTAAATATAAGTTCCAGTTTCAGATAATCTCTTTGCTCATGAATATAAGCATATGCTGTTAGAAGCAGCCAGACCACATGCTGAATGCTTTGCTTCTTAGAAATTTATTCTGCCAGATATCCCAAATCATCTCTCTCAAGTTCAAAATTCCACAGATCTCTAGGGCAGGGGCCCAATGCCACTAGTCTCTTGTCTAAAGTATAGCAAGAATGATTCTTACTCCAGTTTTTAACAATCTTCTTATCTCTATCTGAGACCACCTCAGCCTGAACTTCATTGTCCATATCACTATAAGCATTTTAGTCACAACAATGTAACATGTATCTAGGAAGTTCCAAACCTTCCCATATCTTCCAGGCTTATTCTGATCCCTTCAAACTGTTCCAGCCTGTGCCTGTTACCCAGTTCCAAAGCTATTTCTTTATTTTCAAGTATCTTTGTAGCAATGCTACACTCTTGGTACCAATTTTCTATATTAGTCTGTTCTTACACTGCTATAAAGAACTACATAAGACTGGGTAATTTACAAAGAAAAGCAGCTTAATTGGCTTATGATTCCACAGGCTGTACAGAAAGCATGGCTGGGGAGGCCTTGGGAAACTTACAATCATGGCAGAAGGCAAAGGGGAAGCAGGCATATCCTACATGTCTGGAGCAGAAGGAAGAGAGAGCAGTGGGGAGGGTGTTAGACACTTTTAAACAATCAGATCTTGTGAGAACTCACTCATTATCATGAAAACAGCAAGGGGGAAAACTCACTCATTATCAGGAAAAGAGCAAGGGGGAAATCTGCCCCCATGATCCAATTAATTCTCGCAAGACCCCACCTCCAACAGTGAGGATTACAATTTAACATGAAATTTGGGTGGGGACACAGAGTCAAACCATATTCTCAATGAAACTCGATCGCTACTAAAAATAAAAATAAAAAAAGAAAATATGTTTATAAAAATAAAGAGAGAAAACTAAGAAAATCTTAGTTTCTTTAGGAAACTAGAGAAAGAAGAACATGTTAAATCCAAAGTAAAAAGAAGAAAAGAAATAATAAAAATTAAAGCAGAAATCAATAAAATTGAAAACAGAAAATCAATACAGAAAATTAGCAAAACTAAAAGCTGGTTCTTTGAAAAATCAACAAAATTAATAACCCTCAGCCAGGCACGGTGGCTCATACTTGTAATCCCAGCACTTTGGGAGGCCAAGGCAGGCAGATCATGAGGTCAGGAGTTCAAGACCAGCCTGACCAACATGGTGAAACCCCATCTCTACTAAAAATACAAAAAAAATTAGCTGGGTGTGGTGGCATGCACCTGTAATCCCAGCTACTCAGGAGGCCAAGGCAGACGAATCACTTGAACCAGGGAGGTAGAGGTTGCAATGAACTGAGATTGCACTCCAGTCTGGGTGACAGAGCAAGACTCCATCTAAAAAAAAAAAAAAAATTAATTAATAATCCTCTAGCTGGGGTAACTAAGAAAAAAAGAGAGGACACAAATTACTAATATCAGAAATGAAAGAGGGGACATCACTACAGATCCCATGGACAATCAATGGAACAGAACAGAGACCCCAGAAATTCACCCACATAAGTAGAGTCAACTGATCTTTGACAAAGGAGCAAAGGCAATACAACAGAGCAAAGACAGTCTTTTTAACAAATGCTGCTGGAACAACCAGACATCCACGTGAAGAAAAGAAATCTAAACACAGATCTTACACCCTCCACAACAAATAATTCCAAATGGATCATAAACCTACACTTAAAACACAAAACTATAGAACTCTTAGAAGATAAAAAGAGAAATTTTAAATGACTTTGGTATGGTGATGACTTTTTAGATATAACGCTAAGGGCATGATCCATTAATTGGTAGATAAACTTCATTAAAATTAAAAACTCATGTTCTGTGAAAGATGTTATCAGGATAATGAGAAGATAAGCCAGAGACTGGGTTGTCTTTGCAAAAGACATATCTGATAAAGGACTATTATCTAAAATATATAAAGAACTATTAAAACTCAATAATAAAAAGAAAACTACCCAATTAAAAATAGGCAAAAGACCTGAATAGACACCTTGCAAAAGAAGATATACAGATGGCAAATAAGCATATGAAAAGATGCTCAATATTGCCTATCATTAGGGCATCGCAAATTAAAACAACAATGAAATATCATTACGTAACTATTAGAATAGCTAAAATTCAGGCCAGGCATGGTGGTTCACGCCTGTAATCCTAGCACTTTGGGAGGCTGCAGCAGGCAGATCACTTGAGGTTGGAAGTTGGAGGTGAGTCTGGCCAATATGGTGAAACCCCATCTCTACTAAAAATACAAAAATTAGCTGAGCATAGTGGCACAAGCCTGTAATTCTAGCTGCTCAGGAAGCTCAGGCAGGAGAATTGCTTGAACCTGGGAGGCGGAGGTTGCAGTGAGCTGAGATCACACCACTGCACTCCAGCCTGGGCAACAGAGCAAGACCATCTCAAAAAAAAAAAAAAAAGAATAGCCAAAATCAAAACACTAACACCATAAAATGCGGTGGTGAGCATATGGAGCAAAAGAAACTCTCATTCATGTAAAATGGCATAGCCACTTTGGAAGACAGTTTGGCAATTTCTTATAAAACTAAACATATTCTTACCACATGATCCAGCAATTGCTCCCTTGGTATTTACACAAGTGATCTGAAAACTTATGTCCACACAAAAACCTGCACACAAATGTTTATGGCAGAGTTATTAAAACAAACCAAAACTTGGAAGCAATCAAGATGTTTTTTAGTAGGTAAATGTATGAATAAACTGTGGTATATCCTGACAGTGAAATATTACTCAGCACTAAAAAGAAATGAGCTATCAAGCTATGAAAAGACATGGCATGGATGAGCCTTAAATGTATGGTACACAGTGAGAAAAAATTATCTGAAATGGCCACATACTGTGTGATGCCAAGTATATGACCGTCTGGAAAGTGTAAAACTGTGGAGACAGTAAAAGTACTAGGGGTTTCTAGGAATTGTGGGGTAGGAAGGATGAATAGTCAGAGCACTGAGGATTTTTAGGGCAGGGAAACTATTTTGTATGACACTGTAATGGTATATGTATATGCCATTACATATTTGTCAAAATCCATAGAATGTACAATACCAAGAGTGAAGCCTAATGTGAAGTATGGGCTTTGGTGATGTATCCCTGTAGAAGCATTCAGTTGTGACAAATGTAAAACTCTGGTGCAGGATGTTGAAAGTGGGAGATAAGCATTTGTGAGGCAGAGAGTATATGGAAAATCTTTGCATTTTTTGCTGTGAACCTAAAACTGCTCTAAAAAATAAAGTTTTAAAAAATGCAAGCCAGAAACTGTAAGAAAATATTCTTAATGGATATACCTGATAAGAAACTTGTATCATATAAAAGATGAATCAAAAATAGAAAGACAATCCAAATAAAAAATAGGCAAAAGAGTTAAAAAGACATTTCACAAAAGAAGACATACAAATGGTCAATACACACATGAAAAGTTGTTCAATATCATGAGTCATCAAGGAAATGTTAATTAAAACCCCCCCAAACTTCCATCTTCCACCAACAGAAATGGTGAAAACTAAACCGACGGACAATTATCAAAGGTTGACAAGGGTGTGGTACAAATGAAACTCCATACACTGCTCGTTGGAGTATGAAATAATACAGCCACTTTGGAAAAATGAGTGCTTCTTATAAAATTATACACCTATCTAATGACCCAGCAGTTCAACTCCTAGGTGTTTACACAAATAGTGGAAATACGTGTTTACAAAAAGACTTGCCAGGCATGGGGGGTCATTCCTGTAATCCCAGCACTCTGGGAGGCTGAGACAGGAGGATTGCTTGAGTCCAGGAGTTTGAGATCAGCCTGAGCAACACGGTGAGACCCCCATCTCTTAAAAAAAAAAAGTATCTGGGCATGATGGTGTGTGCCTGTAGTCCCAGCTACCCAGGAGTCTAAGGAGGGAGAATTAAGGGGACGATCGAACCCAGGAGGCTGAAGCTGTGCTGAGCAGTGATCACACCACTGCACCACTTCAGCCTGGACAACAGAACAAGACCCTGACACACACACAAAAAGACTTGACCAATGGTGTTAATAGCAGCTTTATTCCTAATAGTAAAAAACTAGAAACAAACTCAAGTAACTCTCAAAAGGATTATGAATGACAAGTAATTGTGTTATGTTTATACAATGGAATATTATACAGTAATAAAATGGAATGAACTACAAATACAACACCATGAATCTCTAAAACATTAAATGGAGTTAAAAACAGATTAAAAACTATACATACTGTATAATTCCATTCATGTAACTTTCAAGAGCAGATAAACCAACCCATTGTGATAAAAAGAAATCAGAACAAGATTGTGTATGGGGAAAGGAAGACGGGGTGAAGGAGGGCATGAAAGAACTTTTAGGGGTGATAGAAATGTGCTATGTCTTGGTTGGGGGATTGCTTACTTGGATATATGCATTTGTTAAAATTCATTCACTTGTATGCTTAATAGATGTACATTTTACTATACGTAAATTTTATCTTCATAAGAAAGAAATATAACCTTACAGTTATTCTAAACTGGCCAAACAAGATATATCACTTATGCATCGTTTTTGCTGCCCCCACCCCCACCTTCATGCCTACAAGAGAGTCCAGGATACAATGAATGCTCAACACACAATGAAGGAAAGTTATAAAAAAGGAATCAATTGTTTTCACAGTTTATAGACAATGCAATGAAATATTCAGATAGCTCCTATTAGGTGTGTGTTTAATTTCTTACAGATAACTCCTTATAGAGGGAGGGATTTTTTTTTCTGGTTTTGAGTAAATTAACTTTCTTTGGCAGTCAATCACACATATGTGTGCACATGTGTACATATCCGAAGTATGACTGATTGTCTTGGGTTGTTCTCCTGTAGCAGAAACTGTCTGAATTGACTTTTGTTTTTCTTCTTTTTCTTCCTTTTTTTTTTCTAGACAGAGTCTGGCCTCCGTAACCCAGGCTGGAATGCAGTGGCATGATCTCAGCTCACTGCAACCTCTGCATTCCGGGCTCAAGCCATCCTTCTGCCTCAGTCTCCTGAGTAGCTGGGACTCCAGGTACATGTCACCACATCGACTCTTTTGTAATTTTTATAGAGATGAGGATTCACCATGTTACCCAGACTGGTCTCAAACTCCTAGACTCAAGGAATCCGCCAGCCTCAGTCTCCCAAAGTGCAAGCAATAAAGGCATGAGCCACCTGCGCTCTGCCTAATTATTTTTAAAAATGTATCTTACCATGTAAATGTATCTCGAAACCATACTGAAAACTAAATCACATGTACTTCTAATATCATTGCTCAGTTAATGATTTTCAATATAATTTTCTCTCAGAAAGGACTGCACACTTATTCTCTGTTGCATATTATTTTTATTATATTATTTTTGTAGAGAGGACATCTTGCTGTGTTGCCAAGGCTGGTCTCTAACTCCTGGGTTCAAGCACTCATCCTGCCTTAGCCTATCAAAGTTCTAGGATTACAGGTGTGAGCCACTGGCCCGGCCCATATTGTATATTTTTTATTTCCAAGACTATTTCCTAAACTAAAACATTTATAATATTTTATATTTTTTATTTCTAAGACTATTTCCTAAACTAAAACATTTATAATATTTTTTTCTCCACTAATACTTTTTAAATGTTTGAAAAATGAAAAGGTTTTATAACTGTGTATCCAAAATTCATTTTGGGCTAACGTGGAAAATTTTTTTTTTCCTTAAATGTACATCATCAAAATGAAATTTTTTCAATACTTAAATGTGACTTCAAATAATAGAGTTTTTAAAGACATTGATTTAATTAAAAAAAAAAAGCAGATGATAGACAAAGATGTGTTATTGAATACCAGCTATGAAAATGCGATGTCCAAATTCCAGATGAGAATGGAGCAAATGGGGATGCGCATATGTGAATATTTACATATCAAAGCTGTATTCTCCAAGAATGTTTTGCTTTAGGTTAAGTAAAAACTACTCAGAAAATCTTGGATCTTTCTGAAAATGAAAATAATTGAATTTCAAAAGCCAGAAGTTTCAACGACTTCCAGATTAAGAAGTGGAGTCCCACTTAATTTGAAAAGATGATTGGAAAACTTTTACTCTATTATGCAACTAGCATAAAAGGAAACTTCTGAACTACCTAGAAGTCTTGATTCTCTACTTTCAAGTTGTGGCCACATTCCTGTGCTCTCGTCATGGGATGGCCCCCTACATTAAAATACATCTGGTTTAAGTTCCTGCCATATGTAATAAATCAACGCATAACAGATCATAAACTTGGCAGGTTGTATCCCTACAGGCTTTGGCTTCTATTCACTTAGCCTCTGCAAATTTGATGATTTCTCCATCTTAGTTTATCTATGGATAACTACTAAAAGAGGGCCCCAAACACAGATCCTTTGGAATAAAGAGCTTATCTCCAAAGGCAATCAATCAGCAGGAAACTTTAAAAGACCAGTCTCTGCTACTGTGTCTTCATGAGCGTTGGAACACTAACCCCACCATTTCATGATGCTAGCCCTCCTACTCTATGGTCCTTTTTACCCAATTATGGTTAGTAATAGAGGTTTATTACTGGAGTATAATAGGCATATTCACTATTAGGTTTATTCAGAAATTTATTCATTTTAGTACAAATATTCAAAAAAAAAACAACTAAGCAGTATTTTATTAGTTAAAGCAGAGCCATCAATTATGAAAAGACAGTTTAAAATAGTAGTTAAGGGTGGGACCAGGTGCAGTGTGGCTCACATCTGTAATCCCAGCACTTGGGGACGCTGAGGCAGGCAGATCACCTGAGGCCAGGCATTCGAGACCAACCTGGCCAACCTGGCAAAATCCCATCTCTACTAAACATACAAAAATTAGTCATGGTGGTGGGCACCTGCAGTCCCAGCTACTCTGGAGGCTGAAGCAGGAGACTCACTTGAACCTTGTGGGAGAAGGCTGCAGTAAGCTGAGATTGCACCATTGCACTCCAGCCTGGGCAACAAGAACAAAACTCCGTCTCAAAAAAAGAATAGTGGTTAAGGGTATTGATTTGCCCATCCTATTATTCTGAGGTGATTTAGGTAAGAATTAAGATGCTTTAAACCTTTATTTTCTAATGCATAAAGTGATAATACTAATGGTAATTTCTTCATAGGGTTGTGAAGACTCAGGGAAATGACACTTAAGAAATACTTAGCACTGTACCTGACACAGAGTTTATGAGGTTGTTTGCTATTAGCATAGTTGTGAATTTGCCTATAACTCTTCTAATTTCCAGGATTAAAACTAATATTGCTGGGACTGGAGCCCTATGAGAGATGCTATTCTATAGTGTGTAATAAGTAATGAGCCTTAGGGGGAGCTATTCCTATTGGCTTTACTCCTATTGGCCTCATAACATTTGGTATGTGCCAGATCCCCTGATTAGATGCCGGGTTCTTTGAGGATAGGTTTTATATTTTACATCTATTTGAATTAGTTAGTGTGATGATTTGTAGACTCTTAATAAGGGAATGATGTATAAGTGAAATTCATGCAAATACACTTAAAACATTAATTTTACATTTGAATTATTTTGTGGTTTTAAGTAATGAGGAAGAATAATTTCTTCAAAGAATGATTTCTTTTAATTCTCCTGGGACTAGTAAAGCAACATAGATTTTTTTTTTTTAAGACGGAGTCTTGCTATGTCGCCAGGTGCCAGGCTGGAGTGCAGTGGTGCAATCTGGGCTCACTGCAATCTCTGCCTCCTGGGTTCAAGCAATTCTCCTGCCTCAGCCTCCCAAGTAGCTGGGACTACAGGCACATGCCACCACGCCCAGCTAATTTTTGTACTTTTTAGTAGAGATGGGGTTTCACCATGTTGGCCAGGATGGTATCGATTTCTTGATCTCGTGATCTGCCTGCCTCAGCCTCCCAAAGTGCTGGGATTACAGGCGTGAGCCACCGTGCCTGGCTAGCAACATAGATATTAATAAAAGGGTAGTTAACATCATATATTACTTTTTATATTTCAAAAAGGAAGCTGGGTTTGGGCATTTTCTATTTGAGATAACTGTCAGACATCTAAAGGAGGGGCAAATAAGTAGAGAAGAGGACTGTAAGTCTGGAGAAACTTCTGGGGTCCCTAAGTTTGGAGAAAATTGAAAGTTGTCAACAAACAGATGGTACTTAGAGCCCTGTGACTGAATAGGATTACCCGGAAAGAAAGTATATAGTAAGACGGAAAAAGGTTGTAAGACTAAATCCTGGGACATTCTGAAACTTTAGGGTTTGGGGTGAATGATGAGAAGCCACAAAAGAGACTGAGCTTAAGTGGGTCAGAGGGTCAGAGAAATTAGGAGAACTCAGATAAAGGCCAGTCATTACATGTCCAGGTCTCATTGTTCCTGGCTCTTTTCATCTCACTCGTTGATTCCTCACATCTATCTCAAAGTTTTCATTTCCAATTTTCATGAGCTGTTTGCATCTGCATCTCTAGTTTTTCCTAACTGACCCTCTGCTTTTCATGACCCTCACCAATAACTTTGGGTTTTGCATGTGTCTTTAGATTTGGCCTTCTTATAACTTTAGGACCTAGAGTCTAGGTCAAGGGTATCCCTTTGCCGGCCTCAGCTCACATCAGCCGTATTGTACCTCTGCCTAACTCTCCACCACACTTGCTATCGTCTCCACTGGAGGAGGAGGTATAGCTGTTCTTTATGTTCTTGGCTTTGGACCCCCAATTCAATTTTCAGGTGAGTCCCTTGCACCCCCTTAAACATATTGAGCCTTGCTTTCCTTTCCTGTACTTCCTGCTTGCCTGTGTATTCTGTTCTTGCTCCAGCTCTGGGCATTTGGCCACTTTGGACAAATCTCCTGTCCTTTTCAGCCAGTCCTGGGGTCCCTCTATTTATGCATGCCCCTCACCCCACTCTACCCTAACTGCAGTGGCCAGTGCTCTTTCTGTGACCTCTTGAGCCATCTGCACCAGATCTGGAGGGAGGTCAAGTATTCTGAAACAAGCCTAATACATTGTCGAAACCTTTTACCATATGGTGATCTCAAAACGTCTAAAAAATTAAAATCCCCTGGAACAGAGGTGTATAAGATGGGAAATTCAAATACTAAATTCTCAACCTACCATGTGTAGTTGCTTCTAGCAATCATGTGTTAAATCAGTAGAAATTTCTTGAGGGAGTGCTAAGAAGACTAATTAGCAAAAAACATCTGATATTTTCCCTAGAGATTGTGGGATATAAATTAGTAGAAGGAGAGTTGGTTCCCAAGATAATTATATAGGTCCTAGAACTCTTTGCTGCTATTTGAGGGATCTATAGTCATTGGTTGGTCTCTGTTTAGCCTAACTTCTTACTAAATAGGATAAGGAATGTTTAAGGGAGTGTAGATAAGGTCTAATAATAAGCCATTTGAATGCCTGATTTTCAAGGACACTGCACAACTAGACCTGCAGACACAAAGAATTTTGAAGTTCTAGCTTTTCTCTTTGTTTTGGCTGATGATGCCTGACCTAGAACAGCTATTTTCTTTAGCACAGTCCTGCAGTTAATAATAGGTAGATATATGCTAAATTTTTCATTCTCTTTTATTAGACCAGTTTGCTTTTTATATGTAATTGTATCTTTACCAATTTTGTGACAAAACACAATTTTTTATTTCATTGTGAAGCATGAAGAAATAATTTAGAACATGAAAGTGTTTAGAAATCCTCCTCTCTTCAAATGTAGTACCTTTTAATAGTTTCATGCATAATCTTTTGACTTTTTTTGTATTATAAAAATAGGGTCAGATGGAACATATAGCTAACTTGATTTTTTGCTTATTACTACATCTTCAATATCTTTCTATGTTAGTGCTTGTGGCTTTATCTTATTCTTTTTGACAGCTATATGATGTAGTACTTTATGGATATACCAAAATTTATTTAACAAAAAAAGTGGGTTATTTTCAATTTTTTACAAATACAAGCAATACAAAAATTAACATCCAGGTACACATTTCTTTGCACACTTGTGTGGATACTTCTACAGGAGAGAGTTGTGGAATTGAAAATTTCTCAGGCTAGAAGACATACACATTTAAAATTTTGAGAGGCCAGGCATGGTGGCTCATGCCTGTAATCCCAGCACTCTGGGAGGCTGAAGTGGGAGGATTGCTTGAGACCAGGAATTCAAGACCAGCCTGGACAAACATAGTGAGGCCCTGTCTCTACAAAAATTTCTTTTAAAAAACTTTTTAAAAGAAAAATGTAAAACTTATTAAAAAATTTTGATAACTACAAAATTGCCCTCTAAAAATGTTTTATCATTTTTTATGAACATTAGTAATGTATGCAATATCTGTATTTATAAACATTGAGTATTACAATTCCCTTAAAATGGTTAAGTAGAGGCCGAGCGCAGTGGCTCACACATGTAATCCCAGCATTTTGGGAAGCTGAGATGGGCGGATCACCTGAGATCAGCAGTTCAAGACTAGCCTGCCCAACATGTGAAACCTTGTCTCTACTAAAACTACAAAAATTAGCTGGGCATGGTGGTGGGCGCCTGTAATTCCAGCTACTAAGGAAGCTGAGGCAGGAGAATCACTTGAACCCAGGAGGCAGAGGTTGCAGTGAGCCAAGATTACACCACTGCACTCCAGCCTGGGAGACAGAGCAAGACTCTGTTTCCCCCACTCCCAAAAAAAAGGTTAAGCAGAAAATTGTACCTATTCACACTTGCATTTTCTAAATGTTACTGTAATGGTTAATATAAAGCAGGTATTTTTAGGGACTGCTTTTTACACATTGTAGTTATTACTACTCAAAAGCATACCAAAAGTATCTTAGGAACAAGATATTTATATTTGTGTGTGTATACACACACACATATGTACACACACAGAGAGACACATGTATACATGTATTATATATATGTATATTGCATTGTGTCAAATGCTGCAGCCCATGTAAAGATGAATAATGACTGGTATTGAAAGATGACATGCTAGGATTAGTAATATACTACTAATGTATGTTTGCTTGGATTAGTAGTATGTGGTAGGGAAGGGATGTATTTGCATACTACTAATCCAAATGAGTGAACAGACAGATGCTAAATGTGGCCTAAGAATAGAACTAGTCAAATTTCAAGTTCCAATTGGAATATAAAGATTAATGTGTAGCATTTTAAACTTTTACTTTTAAATGATAGTGTATTTTGATAGGTTTATTTAAAATCAACATCCAAACACAGTTCTACATGTTGACAGTTCACCAAGAACAAACTTTCCTGCTGGTCATTATTTTTCTTTAGGTAGTTGCAACATTATCACGTAACATCACGTGACGACCCAAAATCCTGACCTAAAATAATTCCTCTAGTATTCAGTACCGACTACGAGAACCTCATTGCTTCTCCAGTTTCTCCTACTTCTTTCTGCATTTGTTGATAGAGAAGAAGGTTTTTTTCCCCATGAGTTATGTTCGTGACACACTCTTGTAATGTAGTTTACATATACTATGTATCAAACCCAAAGCTAAAGGCTGGGTAAAAGATATGGCCAAATAAAATTAAAGGGCTAAGACAGAAAGCAAGTAAGTTGGCAACTAGCTAAGAACTGATCATGTGGAGAAGAGACAGCTGCACTAAGAATAGGCTCACAGCAGTCTTTCAAATTTTAGGAAAGGGTCCAACTAGGGCAGCTAATGTGATAAAGTCCAAGAACGAAGAAGGATAGCTAAGGATGTGTATATGCCAAGAAGTTATGGAATGGGAAATCCACTAACTGAATATAACACTGTTACAGAACAAGGATTAGTTATAGTTACATCAGAGGTGAAGTGTTAGGTGTGTTAGACACCCCATATATCCCTAACAGGACAGTGACAAGAGGAGTCATTTGCAGCTAACTTTATGCCATCTTACTCTTTATGTGTATATAATACATACAGAACCACAGTCAATTCTGATGTTATAAGCATGGTTTATGAAATGTGTTTTGTTTAAAACGATAAAACAAAAGTTTTCTATGGAAAGACTAGTAATATAACACATAAAATCTTAGTATTATAGGTTGACCAGAATGATTTTTCAAATTTACCTAGATTATAACCTACTTTAGCCTGTTTTTAAATATATATGTAAGTGGTTTGCTTTTGTGGAGTATGAAATGCAAATGTCTCAGCAGATGGATGCTGCAAGAGTTTCCAGATCTTGATATAGTCTAAAATAAAATTAAATTATCTTATATGGGTGGGATTTGGCAGTTCTTTTAAATTCTTTACTAAAAAATATTTCTATGAACTGTGTTAGATAGGAGATGTCTTTACCCTCCATTCCCTTACCTCACAAAAAATCATTCTGACACCATGCTTCTCTTAAGTGGGAAAAAAATGTCCACAAAAGCAGTTTGAGCGAACTGTAACTTGATTTAAATATTTTGCACTCTTCAACTGTACTTTCCTATTGAGATCTTCTAGCCTTCTTTACTAGAGGAATTTCCATTTTAGTTCTGAGTTTCAGTCTGAATCATCTATTCCTGATTAGTTTCCAGGATGATTGTTGATGTTCCTAGATCAATGCCAAGGCACAAACCTCATCTTTCACAGTAAACATTTTGAAAGAAATAAAAATCTGCAAAGGTTTGTTTGATTGGAATGAACTTTCTTCATACTAGAAAGCCAGTAATTACTGAAAGCCAGTAATTATTAAATCATACTTTATTCTATATTTGAAAACGGATATCACAATAATATCTCCCACTTCCATTATGAACTATAAAGAAACAGCTATCCCTGCTGCATCAGAATGAAAACTTTAACATTCTTTTGGCTTTTCGAAGTTAGTTCATTATTTTAATAAAATGCACTAACAGATGTTAGACAGAATGTGGCCACATCTGGGACATATAAAATGCCATTCCAAATCTCCATGGGAGGGAAACAGCAATATTGTTTAGTTTTCCTCAAATGTCTTTCTAACTAGCTCATCTCATTTAACTTGTTTAACTCCTTAAAGTTGAACAGTTAGCAAATAAAAGTAGCACCAATTATTTTGGTTGTTTTGAGAATAGAAAAGGGAATTAAAGTGTCAAGGGAAGCATCACAAACAGAAATGCACTATGCTGAAATACAAATAAAACTTCACTAGAGCTTGTGGCTAGAGGTATATTTTTTCAGCCGAGGTCGTAAATCTCGAGTTGCCTGCTTCCTGGAGCCACCCTGAATTATAGGTCTCTCTAGGCCTTTCTACAATGTCCCCATTTAACTTGGCTCTTTCAAAGAAAGCACAACAGTTCTAAAAGATGGCAAATAAAGATTTTTGGTAGAGGATATATTTCAACAGTCGTATCTATATACAGTGGTTAAATCCCAATCTTCTAGCTTACCTTTTATTTTTATTTTGTTCTCTAAAAGTAAGTTTTCTAAGAAGATAAAACCAACAGCTGCTAGTTTCCTATTAATGGATCAGCTTTTTGAAAATCATCTTGGCCAGGTGTGGTGGCTCACACCTGTAATCCAAGCATTTTGGGAGGCTGAGGTGGGTGGAACACTTGAGGTCAGGATTTCAAGACCAGCCTGGCCAACACGGTGAAACCCCACCTCTACTGAAAATATAAAAATTAGCCAGGTGTGGTGGCACATACCTATAATCTCAGTTACTCAAGAGTCTGAGAAAGCAGAATTGCTTGAACTGGGGAGGCAGAGATTGCAGTGAGCCGAGATCGTGCCATTGCACTTCAGCCTGGGTGAAAAAAGCAAAACTTCTGAAAAAAAATACTGCACTGAGGATTGGAATAAATAATAGTGTTGAAAGGAAACTCCAGAGATGTTTGACTCATATACCACTTGCTAGAAAGAAGAAGGATACTGCAGTTGTGAATGCAGCACAGTGGCAAGGCAGATGTGGCAGAATGGAATGTATCCTGCACTTGGAGTCAAATGACCACGGTCTGAGCCTCAGCTCTGCCACTTACTAACTTAACGTTTGGGAGAGTTATTGAACTGCAGAAGTCACATTTCCCTCCTCCATAAAATCTGGCCTGTGCTGCGTCCCAGGCTGCACAAGGGTTCAAAGACCTAAGAGGGAACAGCAGGGGATAAAGAAAGACATATAGACAGACATAGATAAAGCTGGGCCAGGTGGTCCAAAAAGCTGATGGTGTCAGTCTATTCGGCCCCGACCCACCTCAGAGTACTTTATTTTGTATGTTTGCAAAGCACACAGCAGAGGGAGGGTGCAGTTACTTAGAACAGCCTGTGGTATAATTCTCACAGTTCAGTTAACATATTTCAGCTAAAAACTATCTTGCAGCAAGCTCAGTGAGAGCTGGTTATCTTTTTCTAGGCCTCTCTGCTCTTCTCTGAGACATACACATTCCCCTATTATGGTTTTGCTTCTCTGGAGTTCACCCAAAGTTTACAGCAGCCTTGCTGCTGATTCCCCCAGAGTGGGTGGGCTACTCTGGCTCTCTACAATAAAGTAGGAATAATACCTTGGAAAATTGTTCTGAAAATTCAGTGAAATAACAGATCTAAAGGTGCTCTATAAACTGTGATGTATACATAGCTTAGCATTAACAGGTGATTGGTGGCCTGCAGTCTTCATCTCAGATGAGCACAAAGCATTAAATACTTGGAGCATGGCTGAAAAGAAATTTATATGATAGACATAGAATAGGCAAGTGTGAATTTCCATTTAAGACACACTGCCTAAATAGAGAAAGCCTCTGGAGAGACTAAATACACTCTCACAGAAACTTCCTCTGTTAAGTAATGAAAATGAAGCAAACCAAGCTCATATGTGCTATTCTATTTCATATACACACTAGAGGCAAAGAATCCCAGTCTTTCATTCTCTTAATACCTATTTGTTGAGCATCTGCTAAGTGCTAGCACTGTGCTAGTCTCTGGTTATGTGCCGGTGAACAAGATTTCTGCTTTCAAGGAACTCATATCCTAGTTATATTAATGTTTTTATTCCAAGCACTTAATAAAGTGCTTGGCACATACTAGATGCTCAATAAAAGTTGGTTGAGCTGAGCTAGTTTAATTTTGTAGCCTGACTATAGAAGAATGCCAGTGAAGAGGTAATTTTTTTTTTGGTACGAAGCATATACTAGATGCTCAATGAAAGTTAGTTGACCTGAATTAGTTTATTTTGTAGCCTGACTACAGAAGAATGCCAGTAAAGAGGTAAATTTATTTTGATACGAAGCACATACTAGATGCTCAATGAAAGTTAGTTGACCGGAATTAGTTTATTTTGTAGCCTGACTACAGAAGAATGCCAGTAAAGAGGTAAATTTATTTTGATACGAAGCGCATACTAGATGCTCAATAAAAGTTGGTTGACCTGAACCAGTTTAATTTTGTAGCCTGACTATAGAGGAATGCCAATAAAGAGGTAATTTTTTTTTTGGTACGAAGCACATACTAGATGCTCAATAAAAGTTGGTTGATCTGAAATAGTTTAATTTTGTAGCCTGACTACAGAAGAATGCCAGTAAAGAGGTAATTTTTTTTTTTTTTATACGAAGTCTCGCTCTGTCACCCAGGCTAGAGTGCAGTGGTGTGATCTCAGCTTACTGCAACCACCACCTCTCAGGTTCAAGCAATTCTCCTGCCTCAGCCTAAGGAGTAGCTGGGGTTACAGGCGTGTGCCACCATGCCTGACTAATTTTTGTATTTTTAGTAGGGACAGGGTTTTACCATGTTAGCCAGGCTGGTCTCCAACTTCTGACCTCAGGTGATCCACCTGTCTTGGCCTCCCAAAGTGCCTGGATTACAGGTGTGAGCCACCATGCCTGGCCAAGAGGTAATTTTTGTAATCACTTAGAAATACCCACCCAATTCACCATGTAATTAACCTGATACTACTTCTGGTGTTAAAGGAAGAGATTTATTTTTAAACCAGAATTCATCTAGTCATCACCCATAATATACTTCTATTATGTAGTGTTAATTTAATGTTCTTCTACTTAAAATACAAATATCACTTCCAGTTAGTACATTTAACATGCAGATAGAGTGTTACTAGAAAATGTTTTTTAGAATGATATCCATTATGTTAGGTCAAAACTTAGCAAAAAGAATGTGGTCTGGATATGTGAATCACTACTGATATATTTACTATGGAGTTTACATCAATATAACATATGATTAAAACAACAGGGAAGAAAACGGAAAGTCCACTCTATTTACATGACAGCCAACTCTTAATAAGTAAGAGTTTACTTCTGAAAGCATAACTTTCTTGGAGTCACTCAAGAGAACCAGTATTACAGAATAAAACCTCTTAGAGTTTTCCCATAGCATCTATGAACTGAGTGGTGAGGTCAGGGTGGCTGACGTTAGTATTGTTCAAAAATATCCTCACTTCTCCTGAACTCAGTTCAAGGACTCAGTCCCCTTGCAGATGCGTGGGGGTGTACAACTAGTTCTGGGCAATGAAATGTGATCAGTGCTCTGTTTCCCTTCCTAGCTAAGGCTACAAAAAATCCACGGAGATTTTTAAGTTATTCTCTTCCTTTGCCACAGAGAAAAAGTTTCTGTGTTCTGGTGTGATTACGGCTACGAGATGGTGGAGTCTCTATCAATCTGGTTCCAGGAGTGACTGGGACAGAGTGAGTTGGATCCACATAAAGCATGAAGCATAACCAAGCAATAAACTTTTGTTGTGTTAAGGCATGTAGATTTTGGAGATGTTCGTTACTGTACCATAACATAAGCTTTCCTGATTAATATAGTCAGGGAAGATCCAGTGCCAAGTTTCTGAGTAAGAGATAAAATAGATTAAATGAGTTCCATTAATTTCTCAGTAGTGTTTTTTATATTAAGGATGTTAGCCTGAGGTCTAGCTTTTTAATCACATTTAATCCAGATATCCCCTAAGTTTTCCATTTTTCCAGTAATTCTCCTGTGAGTCTTTTTTAAACATTATATTTAACTTTTATCCATAAAGTTCCTGCGCTTTCTACAAATGATCACTTTCTTCAACATCAATGGAATTGCTTAATCTAACCACACATCATGATTTTCAAAAGCACTTTAATTAGAGCAAAAGTTCTAAATTATGACCATCCGGTCTTCTTTTAATTGAACTACACATGCAGTTGTAATGAAGGAAGAAGGAAGGTGCGTCTGCAACTGCACTGTCTCTAGAATTTGGACTTTTCACAAGAAGGGAGAAGCAGAGCATCCCTGATTGTTTTGATTTTGTTTTTTGTTTTGAGACAGTCTCGCTGTGATGCCCAGGGTGGAGTTCCATGGGGTGATGTTGGCTTACTGCAACCTCCTCTTCCCAGGTTCAGGTGATTCTCCCGCCTCAGCCTTTCGAGTAGCTGGGACTACAGGTGCCCGCCATCATGCCTGGCTAACTTTTTTGTATTTTTAGTAGAGACGGGGTTTCACCATATTGGCCAGGCTGGTCTCAAACTCCTGACCTAAAGTGATCCGCTCGCCTCCGCCTCCCAAAGTGCTAGGATTACAAGTTTGAGCCACCGCACCTGACCTTGATTTTTTTTTTCCACATTAGAGGAAGAGTTTAACCTTGAAGGGCTTGCAGAGTCAGATAATTGTCGCTTGTTACTTAAAGTTATGGATGGTAAGCAAAAGTTTTCAAGCCACCGAAAAAGAAAAATGCGCTGCCCTTGTTTACTTTATGGATTGTTACATACATAATATGCTGTATTTAACCCCTGTCCTCTTTCTTTCCACCCATCCAAGGCGTCAAAGACCATCTTAAATTTTGGCTCCTCAGGAAAGCATCTCCAAATGCTCCAGCTGGAATTGATATTTTTCTTTTCCAAATTCCCATGTAAATTTACAGTATTTATTTGGAATTGCTTATAGAGAGTTTTAGAGCGTGAAAGAATTGGAAAAGGACCTAGGATTCAATACAATTCTCTCATTTCGCAGAGGAAAAAAATGAAGTACAGAGTTACACAATCTACGTAAGTCACATAGTTAGACACACATTGGAGGCTATGAACCTAGTTTGCCCAATTCCCACTGCAGTCCATTGGCATGTGCCTCAAGTACCTTCGGATTTACGGTCTGGTATTGTTGGTTATCTTCTAAAGAGAATATGAGTGACATCTCAACAATAGTACATCTTGAGATCAGGGAACTTTCAATTCTTTTTTACTTCTTCAGCTTATAATTTATACGTATTAAATGTCGAATAATTTACTGGATGCTAACTGGCTGTGTTTTAGGTAACGATTATATCTATTAACCTTTCCTTCAAGTAAATCCTCAAGTTCAGAAGATAATACTGGAAGGGGCCAAGGAGGTAGGAATAAAGCAACAGCAAGGTAAATAGCAAGAGCTGTTGACCACAACCAGAACGTTAAGCTAAGTTTAGAGTGGCAGGTCATTTTCCCTGGAGTAATTACACCTTGCAGTTTTATCCCGCAAGGATGAAAAGTGTGTGTTTGCTGTATGAGGGTGGAAGGGTGCTGAAGTTCACGTGAAGTTCTGCAGACCAAAACCTAATGTGAATTTCCGCCGGGCGGGATGGGTTTAAGAGGACGAACTCACGAGAAAGAAGTCTGAGCCCAAACCCCAGAACCCGGCCAGGGAGGCGTACTGGGTGGGTCGAAGCAGGGCAGAAGAGTCCAAGCAGAACGTTGAGCACGACGAGGTGGCGGCGCCGTCATCCCGGCGTAGCCTGGGGACTGCGTGGGGCCGCGGTGGGCGCCGGGGGGGCGTGGCCGGTCCGCTCGGGGCGGGGCGGCGGCTAGGGTTCCTCAGGCCAACACGCGGCGGCGCACCCTCCCCTCGCGCCGCGGGCCTCCCCGCGCCGTGCACGTTCTCGTCCCGCGCCTCCGCCCCTCGCTCGCTCGCTCCTTCCCGCCCTCCCCGCAGCGCCGGCCGAGCCGGCTTCCCCTCAGTCTCTCATGAATATTGAGCGGCCCCTGTTGTATTTCCCGAGCTCCATTGCGGAAGCCGAGGCTCGCCATATTGTGCGGCGGCGCCGGCGGCCGCGGCGGCTGGTACTCGAGTCTCGCTCCGGCCGCGGCCAGCGGAGCCCCTGCCGGGGGCAGGAGCCGGTGAGTGGGGCGGGCGGGGAGGCGAAGGGCGCGGGAGCGGCAGTCCGGGACGCGCGTCCGCTCGGCCGGGTTGCAGGCGACTGACCGGGGCCGCGCAGTCGAGGGGGGAGTGTGTGTCCGTCCGCGGGGGTGTGAGGGGACATGGCGCCGCCGCCGCCCCCGGCCGCTCTTGGGGCGGGGACGGCGAGGGAGGCGGCTTCTCATTGTTCCCCTGTCTTCGAGGGTCGTGGGAGGGAAGGTTTGCTGGGGACAGGGTCGGCGAGGCGCCGGGATCCCTTCCTTCGCCGCGAACCTCTCGGTGCGCTTTCCTCTGCGCGGAGGCCGGAGCTGAGGCGTGGCCCCCTGGCCTCCGGGGGGCGTGGGCCCCAGTCTCTCCGCCGCCCTGCTCCGGAGGCGGACGGAGTGGAATGCGGGTTTTTTCTCTGGGCTTCTCCCTCGCTGCCAGGGATGTGTGTCTGCACCGTGGGGGTGGGGTAGGGGCACTTTGTGCGGATTTCTCCTGAGGGGTTGGAGTCTGGGTTCGGCATGTAGAGGAGCTGCTCGGCGTCGGGGTTCCTCGTGAGCTTTGGGGAGACCCCTTCTGCTTCAGACGTTCCTAGAGTGCCGCCTCCTGCTCTGGAGTATCTGTTGCTGCTTTCTAAAGCCGCGAGCGTTCCCCGGAGGAGTCGTGGGGGGAGGGGGTGTCTTGGTTTGTTTCTGCGGGAAGCTTCGCGTTTTGAACCCTGTCGTTGACGCTGAGATCCTTGCACCCACGGATGCCGAGAGCCCACGTCCCGCGGGTCAGAATCGTTTCCCTTCTACAGAAGTCGCCTTCTTGCTTTCAGACACGATGTGAGTAAAAATTGATCTCAAACTTTGAGGTTCATTTCGGTTATTTGCCCTCTAAGACCAATTATAGACTAATCTATTTGAAGCCCCTTTGGGTATCTTTTTCGTGATCGTCGGAAGTTTTACAGAATGTAACTTTACATTTTAAAATGGTTTGAAGACTTCAGGTTTCTTTGAGGTGCCGTGAAAAGGAAAGATATAGATACGCACCTGGTATTTTAGTAATACGCTGTTTTTTTTAAAATGAAAATAAAAGCATGATTTCAGTGTTTTAAACCAAGGATTATGTTTAAAACTAATGTACGAGCGATTTGCATTACATAATCTACTTTTGGTAGTTCCAAGGTCGTCAGCTGGAATACTTAGTGTAATTGGTGGATAATCAATCTGCTTTGCATTAAGTGCTACTGTTGAATATTTTAATAACTTAGATTGGTGTAAGGGTTTCCTTCTTATAGTGAAATTTGATCCTTTGATTTATAAACTATTTGCATAGCAGCAGTATGACTCTTGGTTATTCCCCTTTCCCCCTGAAATTTCGACTTATCACAGTCAACAAGTATCTTTAAAAATTTTGATTGTATTCTTAACCTACTTTTTCGTAAAATAATAGGTAGTTATTATATTTGACTCCTTTTTCTAGAGGTAACACAGCAAATATGGCCTCTCACTTTTTGTAAGGATTATAGTTATTTCCCTCAGGTACTGTTGTGGCATCCACATTTGCGGTTAATTATGGTAGAGACAGATTTATGAGGAAAAACTACCCGAGTCAGGCCAATCCGTTTGAGTATTTGAAAAATAAGCTAGTGGTCCTAAAGTGTGTTGCGTAGAAAAATTTCCAATTACAATCACTCACATAATATAGACCATGCAGAAATGGGAATTTAGAGTCTTTTTCTGCCTGTGTGAAGCACTCAGCTAGTTCTCAGGTTCGAATAGATAGGAACAGACCAGGTCAGCAAACATCTTTGGAATTTTATTACTGACCTACAGTTTGTGGTGTTACGTCTGTGTGTCTAATCTGATTTATTCATGATTTATGTTTATATTATACAGACTTTGGAGTAAAGGTGATGTATATGCCTAATGAATAATACGTAACCAGATGTTTCAGTGACAGTTTCATTTCTATACATTAGCAAAGAAGCATAATTTGTTACAGCAAGAGAAATGAGTTAACATTAAAACTCACTTTATTAAAACGATGGCAGTAAGTTAAGTATGACTTAAAGCACTTCATAGTTTTGTAATGACTCATTTATTAAGTTCTGGAGAAACTAAGAATGCATCATAGTTTGCAGCTTTTAAAAAAGGAAAAATATGAGATTATGTACTCTGCACATGTACAGATCCACAGTTGGTTTTCAATTCGTGTTGTTTATTGCACACACTGTGGAAGTCAGACATTGTCATCAGACAATGGTTGTTTAATCTGTTGATTGACTCATCTGACATCTTAGCTGTCGTAGTAATTTATTGACTGTTTATTTGCATTTAACACTGAATAGGTCTCCATATAATTTGGGGAACAAAGGTACAATAACATTTATACAGTCCATTCCTTAAAGGTCCAGATATCCTGACTGTTTGCCCACTGATCTTCTACCCTTTCTACCTAGTATGTCTACTGGATCTTCTGGTATTTCTTGTGGGAAGTGCAGTTGGATTGGTCTTAACATAGATAATTCTGACTGTGGTAATTGGACTCCTGGCATTTAAGTAAAAGCTAGTGTTACTGTGTTGCCACGTAGGAGCTAAGTGATGAGTCCCTGACAATAGGTGCTAAGAGCATAGGTGATTCATTATCCAATTTTATGTTGTGTGGAGCAACTCCAGTGGAACTGGACATGTTCTTAATTCTTCTTTGCCTTATGGTTTTTAGGCAACTGAGGTAGAGTGGTATGATTGGGCTTGGTGATATTTCTTGTCGGATGCTCAGGAGCTATATACATTACTAAAAATTGTAAGATTTCTATTGCTTAAATTTACCGTCTCCCATTTCGAGAATTAACATGTTTGCCATTTATCATAATTTTTAAAAATCAGTTTATCTGTATTAAGTACAATGGTGAAAAATTAGTTTTGAAATTAACCTTGGGTTAAATTTTCTAATGAGGGCATACTATATTAAGTGAAGTAGCTGGCCAAATGAAAAAACATCTAAGCTTTTTGGTCATTTGTTTTCAACAAATGTGTTACTTATGGGCTCTTCTACAACGGGGATTTTTTTGTTTGTTTCTGTGCGATAGAGTGGAGTTGTATGAAGAGGTTAGATTTTGAAATCGATGCATAAAATGAAAATCACATGTAGTAAAAAAAAGTCATGCTTGAAAATCCCTCAGGAAGGCAGAACAACATACCAATAAGTTCAGCTAAGCTTTGGTGTTGGAACAGATTGCTGTTTCTTTGAGCACTACATAAAGTAGTTAGCTTGAATTTAGGGACCTTGTTGAGCAGCGGGGGTGGGAGGGGGGCTGGGAGTGGAGCGCCTTTAAATGTAAGAATCAGGATCTCATGCCACACTGAGAGAATGTGAGAACTGGGACCACTGGGGAACAGCAGAACAACTTTATCATTTCACATTATCTCTAGAATATGCGCTACATTAAAGGAGGTGAGTGTGTGCGCTTAGAGTAACTTGCATTTTTAAAATTATTTTTCATTTTTCCTCTCATTTAAACAATGTAGTAGTTTAAATCACAAAAGTTAAGTCATTTTTATGCTGCACCTTAACAGAAGCAAATTTAGAATGTTTCAAGTTATCCTTTATGAAACAGTTTTTATCTATAAAATAACCCAAATTTTGTTTACTTTCCCCTTCAGTGAAGCAGCAGGATATCTGAGAACAGTTAGAATCATTGTATTTTATGGTATACTAGGATCCAGTAGGAAAAACAGAGACTTTGGTAGGAATTTCAACAGAGAGGATTTAATATAGGCAATTGGTTAGATGGATGTTTAAAGAAAGGGTGGGGTGGGGGGAACATTACAGTAACCAGAACCTAAGAGCTCAGAGAAGAGGTTCTATGGACCTGGTGCTGGACTTTTGAGTAGGTCAACATTGTGCGGTTGGTGCTAGTACATAAAAGCCATGTGTTGTTGCTGGTTCTGGGAGAACCACAAAAAGCTGGAGACTGGAACTATTTGCTAACTGCCAGGGTCAGGGGTGCAGTTGCTACTGACAGGAACTGGAAGGATGTCCTGTCACCCATGTTCCTGTTTTCCAGTTTTCACTTACTACTGCTATTGGCAAAGCCTAACAGGATCCCAGCTGGCAGAGGAGTTGGTGAAATATAGTTGCAGTCTCAGCCACAACAACATAGAGTCTGGGAGGGTAGTTTTGGAGTTGAGAGACAATAAGTAAATGATCTGGACAAATAGCTTAGGTTAAGATGTAGTAATTTAAGTAGGGAATTCTGTGTTAACTTTGCCTTTCAAAAAATATTTATCTTCTGTATGCCAGACCTGTGCAAGGGATTAGGAATAGAAAAATGAATCAAACAAGGTCTTTGTCATTGAGGAATTTATAGTTTAAATGGCAATGACGAATAAACTACTGTACAGTGTTTTCAGTGCAATAATAAATGAGTAATATGTTTTGGGGGCCCAGAGGACGTAGCAACCAACTTGCTTCTTCTCTGCCTACCTAAACTTTATAACTACTCTTTTTATGTTCTATCCTGATTAAATCCGATTTCATTTTTTCCGATTGCTGTGTTCAACCCAAATCCTGTGAAATCTTTTTCTCTGAGATGTCGCAATTTTGTCACGTAATCATTACTTTGTATTTCTCTGTGCTTTATGCATCTAGATTATAAAGACCATTGCTGTCCATACACTTTTAGCTTAGTACTGTGCACACAGATGCTTGAGAAATACTTGTTTTTCTCAGTGGCTAATGGAAATAAAATATTGATCATTACCTTTTTAGACATCATTTCTGCCTTCCAAGGTAATTAGAAAGTGGTTTGCGTAAAGTGTCACATGAGTTTGCAGATAGAAAAATTGAGAGAGTAAAATAATTAGTGAATTTAAACTGTATAGTATCAACAAGAGATCTAAAAATGGGGCTTCAGATTTCTGATCAACTCTCTTTCAGAGCCAGAATTTTGACAGGAATTTCTTTTTGATGGCTAAATAAAATTCTCTCTCCTTCTTAGTATTTTATAAACTAATGTTCTCAATCTTAAGTCATTTTGATGTGGGGTGAGTTCCCAAAAATAAAACATTTATGTAGTTTCCTAATTGTCCACTCTTTCTTGTCTTTTTTCCTCTTTCCTGTATTGATTACTACTACCTCTATTCGCTATTGAGAAAGGTGCAAATCAACACTACTTCATTTTGACTTCTTTTTAGAAGAGTGTTCTGCTTGTTTCCCCCACCATTCATACACCATGTTGATTTACTTTAAAACCAACTAATTCACTTAAAAAAAAGATGTATGCCTCCATGCCAGTAATTGCATTAAACGCTCACTATTTACATTATTTGCTATATAGAGTCTTATTCAGTCTGGGATTGCTGTCTTGGAACCCAGCCAGATGTTTTCTGGAAGGCTTTACTATATTAGAGAAGGCCTAGTATTGTGTATAGTAAGTAGAAGGAGGTTCAGAATTGAATGCAGGAGACTTGGTTTCTAGGTCTGTTTCCACTACTAGCAAGATTCTTGGCCTTTCTGAGTCTGTATTCTTTTGTTAAAAAAATTAAAAATGCCACCCTCACTGACCTTACAGATTATTTGAAAAGATATAAGAGGTAATGTAGGTAAAGGGGTCTTTGTAAAGAGTAAAGCACTTTGTAAGAGGTGTATGTGAAGAAAGAAAAGTGAGAGTGAGATTCATTGGTCCCTGGCTTGGATCTTGGGGATGGGTTTGTGTCTACTTTCAAGTCGTTGAGTTTCTGTATTTAAAAAAGTGTTTAGGGCGGTAATGGGGTGTTGGAGGAGTTGTGGATGTCCTATAACCCTATTTTTCACAAGTCTGGTTGATAGTGTAGCATTCCACCCCCTCTTAAATAATTCTTTTTTTTTCATATTTTGAAATTTTTTATCTAGGAGTAACAATTGTGTACAAAAATATACACCAATTTTTACATATATACATGTTTTATGTATATGTGTATACACATAAATATTACATGTAAAAATGTATGTATTGTGTATATTATAAATATGTATATAATACCTACATACATGTATCACACATACACATGTATATGTATTATATAATATATACATACATGTATCGTGTACATATACATGTATGTGTATACATACATATACAACTTTTACAGACATATATACATTCATGTGTGTGTGTGTATGCGCACCCATGTAACCACCTCTCATATTAAGAAGTAAAACATTTTGTTGCCCAGGAAAGTTTCAGTGTTAGCCTTCCCTTGCCAATCCTTTTCCCTCACTTGTGACACTGCCCATTATTTACCTCCTCTGTTTTTGATCTGACATCATGGAATATCTTTTCTTCCTTCAGACCATTTCAGACTCATTCCTTCCTCCTATTCCTCTTCTGAGACCTTTCCTAATAACTTTAGCACTCTTGACCTCTCCTACCACTAAACCAGTAGTATCCAAAGTAGGGGACATGCAACCCAGCATGTAACACACGGGTTCATAGTGCCACTATTCATGATATCCAAAAAAATGGAAACAGTCCAGATGTCCGGCAGATGAATGGATAAACAAAATGTGGCGTAAACGTACAGTGGAATATTCAGCCACAAAAAGGGATAAAGTACTGACGATACGTGTTACAACATGGAGGAATCTTGAAAACATGCCAAGTGAAAGAATTTAGTCACAAAAGGCCACATATTACATGAGTCCATTTCTATGAAATATACAGAATAGAAAAATCCATAGTGACAGAGGTTTGGGAGATGGGGAAGAAACCGCTCAATGGATAAGGGGTTTTACTTTGGAGTAATGGAATTGTTTTGGAACTAGGGGTTAATGACTGCATAAGACTGTGAATGTACTAAATGCCAGTAAATGTTCAATTTAAAATGGTTCATTTCACCTCAGTAAATGTTTTAAAAAATGAAGTGACCATCGTTCCAGGTGAGCTGAAAAGTTTGAATGAGGCATAGGCTCCTTGAAATTTTAAGCCTTAAAGTGCCGGGCAAGTATCAGCTGGGGATGCTGAAGGAAGGAACAACCAGAGTGTCAGCAAGTGTGGCTTCAAAGCTCGGCCTCAAGTGATGATGGTGATGATAATGAGAGACGGCTATAATACAGCTACAATGCTTAATATGAGCCAGGCACTGTTCCAGGTATTTTACATCTAAAACTTACTAAATCCTTACAACTCTGAGGTGGTATGACATCACATTTCCATTATAGACAAGGGAACTGAGGAATTGAGAAGTTTAAATGATGTCTCCAAGACACAGATAAGGAAATGACAAAGTCCAGATTTGAACCCAGGCAAATCAGGCTCTAGACATTGAAGTCTCAACCACCAGGCTCTGCACTAGGAACTCTACAGGTTTTATCTCATTTAATCCTTTATTAAGGAAGGTGTTATTGTTATTATTCCCATAAAAAAAATCCCTCTCATGGTCTCCCTAATTCTGTGCCTTCTAGTTTTTCCCCTACATTTATTTTTAGGTTGATCCACATACTCCTGTCATTATTAACTCACTTTGCTTCATTTTTCTTTTCCCTTTTTTTTTTTTTTTTTTTTTTTTTTTTTTTTTTTTTTTTTTTTTTTTTTTTTTTTTTTTTTTTTTTTTAAGAGATAGGGTCTTGCTATGTTGCCCAGGCTGGAGTGCAGTAAGGCAATCATAGCTCACTGTAGTTTTCAACTCTTGGACTCAAGTGATCCTCCTTCCTCAGCCTCCTTTGTAGCTGAGATTATAGGAGTGTACCACATGCACACTAATTTTCTTACTTTTTTCTTTATTTTTGTAGAGATAGGGGTCTCACATTGCCTATGTTGGTCTTGGACTCCTGGTCTCAAACAGTCCTCCCACCTTGGCCTCTCAAAGTGCTGGGATTACAGACTTCGGCTACCACATCCAGTCTGAATTTTATTATTTATATTTTCTTTTAGTCTCCCATTACTAGAAGGCAGGAATTTTAATTACTGTTAATTTTCCAGTATCCAAAATAATATGTGGTACATAATAGGCTCTCAATAAATATCTAAAAGGAATAGTGCACGATTAGGTAGGCATCTTTTGTGCCTGTATTTGAATAAATAAGACCATATATAATGTTCTGCTTTTTAAACTTAATGTCTTGGATTTAAAAAAAAAAAAAAAAAAGGCAGTACCTAGATGTAGCTCTTTTTTGGATGGATGATGATAATCCTGATTGGATGTAGCAGCGTTCTCTTAACCGGTTTCCTATTAATCTGCATTGCCCACCCCCTCCCAAGTGTTTCTTTAACATGCAAACAATATGGCATTAAACATCTTCACAAATGACTTGTTGTGTCTATGTGTATTAACTTCTTTAGAACTAGTGCCTGGAAGTGAAACTGTGGGGAAAAAGGATAGATACATACTTTTAAAATGTCCGTAGGTAATGCCAAGTTTTGCTCATTATCCACTCCCAGTAGAGCTGCTAGGGCACGCAACAGGTTTCAATATGACTTGGACCAAACTGGATATTATCATTCTTTCTGCTCATCTGATGGGGGAAAACGAACCCCCAGTTTATATACAAGGAAATGGCGGCTTCATTTC